>CAIGRR010358401.1:0-17151 GCA_903798365.1 Fraxinus sp. 1973-6204 | reverse complement strand
AAAAAAAAAAAAAATCATTCAAAATCCAATTGAAAATAAGGACAATAAAATCATACACTCATTCTCGAGATTCGAACATAATTCAATATTCATTTTTGCCAATTTAATGGTTTATTTACTTCTCTTTTTTTTTGCTTACATTTTCCCCCATGTACAAAAATATTCCCACAGAATTTCACCAGAAATCTCACAATGAGTGAACCCGACCGTGTATTAAAAAAAAAAAAATCCGCAAGACCCACTTGTGTTCCGATGAAATTCTGTAGCTTTTACTTGTGTACAAGCAGCAAAACTCTTCTGATTAATGTGCTTGTAAATGATTGCACACTTGTCGAGATTGAGCCTCGGGAAATGGTTATGACATGTTGCTATCCTATGTCTCAAGTTGTCATACTTTAGTCAATAGATGCTCAAAAAAGTGCTGATGAAACAAGAATTATAGGATTGTAGGCAGAATTAAAAGTCGAGGTTACTATTTTGTTGGGGTTGAAAAATGACAAAAATGAGCAGTAATAATTTAGTACTTGTTTGAGAGAAATTATAAGATGATAAAAAATGAATGGTAAATAAAATAAGCAAATTATTGAAAATTTATGGAAAAGGTGATAATTTTCTCTTGAAACCGCTATGTATATTATTAACTGTTCAGACCAGAGCATGGTATTGAAAGATTTCAAAAGCAATAAAAGAAATGAAAACCTAGAAAATACTAAGGCCTTGTTTGACACGCATTATTATCTCATTAAAATTAAAAATATGACCGTTATCCATCATATCAACATTTAAATTCGAATTTTCTATCTCTTGTGTGGACTCCAATAACGGCTATATTTTTCATTCTCATTCTACGATAATTTGGCTCATACAGGGACTAGGGGAAAATTTACAATTGCAATCTCATGTAGCTCTCTTCGCATAAAACACCACTTGAAAAACACATCACGAGTGAACAATATAGTTAAACTCTAGTTCAACATGTTTGACGGAATAGATTAGACACGATTTAACTAGACAACGAATGACATTTTCATGTATGTCTCTTGACAGAAAACGCCCCTTGAAAAACATTATAGTAAGTGAACAATATAATTAAACTCTAGTTCAACGTGTTTGACGCAATAGATTAGACACGAATTGACAACAAATGACATTTTGCACATACGATCAAACCTGAAATCGAAAGATCGACTCGATATGGTTATCCAGCGGTTATCCTTAGTTGCAAAGTAATTACCGTGAAGCTAAGCTGACATTTGAATTGTCTCCCTTCCTCTTCCAACAGAAAGAGTGGGGCCATGTGCCCTTCCCTTCCCCCATTGCTCTTCATCGACCACCCACCCAGCTTGCTTCATGTTTGTTCAAACTTCTCATCAAATAAATAAAAGAAACCTCCTGGTTCAATTGCTGGCACTCAATTGAGGTGTCGGAAAGCCTCTACTTGAGGACTTTTCCAGTCTGAGTGAAGTCACAAATTACGCTAACCAAAGCGTTTAATGAGATTAAAATTCGACCATTCATTGGTTGATTGCAAGTACCTTTCTTCAGTTTTCATTGTATGATATGAAATTTCTCGCAATAAGCCAATAACTTGATTGCTAGACCTCGTTACTTATCTTTTGTGCCAGTTTCACTTCGTAGTTATGATCCATGCTTCCACAAAACATTAACCCCCTGCACCAGGGAAAGACGAACTAATGCTTAGCTTATGGTAAATATCACAGATTTTGTGTTTATTCCTAGTTATCAATATTTTCCTTTTTCTACGTGTGCTTTCATTCATCTTGAGAAATAAAAATAGCAAGTTATCAATAATTTCCTTTTCCCCTTCGTTCGTTAATTCATTTAATTAAAAATAAAAGTGAAAAAAAGTGCATCTTCATTTGTAACGGTGGACATCTCACCCACTCACCTTAATTTTCCGGCTTGGCTGAATCATCAAAAGTTATAATAAGCATATCCTTGCCTCCTCAAGAAGAGTCATCTGAACAGATATATTCCACTGACTTCCTCAGGAATTAACGGCCTTTAGAAGAAAACCTGTATCAAAAGATTATATAATCATTCCTTGCCATGGCTACCACATTAATAGACATTATGTGAAACAAGACGACATTGATCAAATTAGTCAAATTTCTTGATAAAATCACCTATTGCTAATGGGGTTAACTAGAAGCGTACAATCTTCCATCCCTGCTAGAAAGTCATCTGCTTCAAACATTTTCTTTAATTAAAAAGGGAAAATGGAGAGGCGTGGAAGTAGAAACCATATTGCCAACATATCAATAGGTTCCAGATTAAATGAGAATTTGAAGTGAAACAGAATTCAAGACTTGCAGAAGGGCATTTTCCTTCTCATTCCCAACAGACATGTAAAAATAAGAATTGAGAGCATAGATTTCAATATGAAGTATGCATCAGCAATACAGCTGAAACTTATGTTTAAATCATAATCTACAGATGATCTTTCTAGAATCCCTTTTTATGTTTTTTGTTCCTACTCTATTTTTCACTATTATTCCCACTAGTTTGCAACCATATTCTATGTTGAAAGATGAGAAGGAAATGCAGGAATGCCAACGAGGCAGTCATGACTCAGCCAAACTTCAGCAAGCACAAAAAGAACGTCAGCAAGGCCTGAAGGGTCAGGAAGAAAATAGAAGCAGCAGGAGGGACCACAGGAGGCTACAAGAAGGAATGTAGCTAGAATGTTCTAGAGTGTCTACCTAATCCCTTTTTCTGTTTTACGGTTTCCTGTACAGCTGGGATAATTTTTTATATTTTTTTTGTACATAATATATTAACAGATTCTTTGTGGCCCTTCTGTATATCATAGGATTCTTATGTACAAAAATTGATTCAATGGAAATGCATAGATATTTTTTCTCTCAATTCCGCTATTGTTCTGCAATTGTGTTTTCTATGTTGTTCCATTGCCAAGCTTTTCTTTTACTTTTTCTTATATTCTATTCTCTTATAAATGAAATGACTCCCTCAAATTACTGCAGCCCACTGTACTGGTCAGCACAAAGAAATAAAAGCCAAAGCATAACACTACATGAAAAATTAAGAGACTAAGTAAAAGGTCTTTAAGAAGAGCAGTCACTACAAGAGAACCTTTTTATTAACCTTCAGCTAGAATAAATTTTCCTTGTTTAGATAGAATGAACAAGTACAGGATACTTGTAGCATATCCTTACTGGGATGTCTTATTTATGATATGATTATTAGGTAGTTTGATTGCGAAACAGTTTATTTATTTCTGAAAACATTATGTGCAGAGAGTAAATAGTTTCCTAAAGAGAATGACATAGCTATTTTCAATAAGATGCAAGACATGGTTATTCATTATATTAAAGAGTTCCTTTAAAGGCTAATAACCGTGTAGTACATTGTCTTAAATTATTGGCTAGCTACCACAGTATGCTTGGTCCTTAGACACTGGTTTTTCTTCAGTTTAAACCTCTACCTATTTCCTTATATCATTTCAGTTTTATATAAATCCTAGAATCGTAATAGAAATATTTGATTCAGCCTCAAATAAGTCAGCAATAAAATTGTGGAAACTCGAGATATTGTTGTGTTTCTGATTTGGACTGAGACAATATTTGGTTTGGACTCACATGTCAGCAACCACATTGTGCAAAGTCAAGAATACTACTATGTTCCTGACTAACTCATGGTATTACTACTTGACATGCATCGAAGAATTTTAACATATAACAATAATGATCATTTTTGCTTCTGTATGAATATTGTTTCCCAATACTTCCAAGTAATATCAAGCAAATTATTATATCACATACAGTTTTTCCATTGGCAAATTCTCTAATAGCTATAGATGAAAAGGTTATATAACCAACCAAGTGCAGAAGAAAGAGAGTATAAACCCAGCAAAATTAATATCCTGCCAAATAACAGGCAACCAGAAAAATCATAATCCAGTACATACAATTATTTGGTTCTCTTCGCTAACACTGGCTCACATTCTGATAGATAATAGCTGGCAGTCAAAACAAACTAGAGTACATTTTTACCTGGACTAATTTGTTGGGAAATATAAACAGACTGACTTTGCAATCATAAGCGTGATACCAACTTTTGTACAATAAGCAACAACTATGTACTAAAGGAGTAAAAAATATGGTAATTCTGACATGTTGGTGGCACGATTGGGCCTTGGAATGTAAATAAATAAAATACTCAATTTGATTGGATCAATTTTTCAAGAATTCTGATTCTGAGGCCCTGAGGCTGTGCCGCAGCCTTAAAAATTATTCTGAAACCACTTACTCTTGATTTAAGTCATTTAACCATTCACTGAGAAATAATAAAACTACAATCGACCAAACTAGCCAATATCTTCTGTAGATTAAACTAATAGTAAACAGAAACTTCCTAATAGAAAAATAAGAAGCGAAGAGGATGAGAAAAGGCAGGTGCACAAAGCACCATGTTTTGAAAGTATCTAATAAGCACAAGCTGTCCTCTTGGATTCCCACGTATGAAATCAAACAAATTATGGAAAAAAATTCCAATTAAGTCCCACAATCCATTGTATTGGACTTCCAAAACGATGAAAGAAGAAAATGAAAGCGCACAAATCGACCAACCTTGAAAGAAGTTTTGTTCTGTCAAATTTACTGGGAAATCATTACCAAATATAACAAGTTTCTTTTTATCTCGCCACTTCTTCTGCCCATGTGAAATTACAAAAAAGCCTAGGTCAACCATGTGATTGTTCTTGATGATAATCGTTGAGTTTTAAGAACCATCATCTAACCATGTGCTTGTGATTAATTTGCAGGGATGACATATACTAACTTCGTCTGACCATAAAAGCAACAATCTAAAATAATGAAGATTGAAATTCATATCCAAAACACATGAATTGGTGTTGTAAGCTAAAAAAGACGGGCAAGAATGAAATAAAGTTGCAAAGAAAAAGGAGAGTGCACTTTTGCATCCAAGCAATCATCGGGATCACGAAAAACACAAGGATGAATTAATGTTTAAAACATGAAATTGATCAAGCTTGTGTTTTATAATATCCTACGTCACATTTCCAGCAAAAAGCCATCATGAGTATGTCATTCAGCTAACATAAAAATAGTAAAAGAATAGCATGCCAAGGTATACTTGTCAAGTGGTATGACCATCTATCAGTTATTGACAGAAGGGAGGAATACTGCCCCCTAGATTGAGGTACTCCATACATCAGATTACCCAGTTAGCAGTTAGAATACTACTCCTTTCGTTTTGATTGACAGTGAAAAAATCACTTTCATTCATTTACAAATTAGATCAAAACTTTAAGAGTTATAATTTCTTTTCCAACTCCAACTCCAACTCATTTCGAAATAACACCTTGTCCCTTTATTAATGGAGAAATACAAAGCATTTTTTGTAACACTTGGTCAGCTTCATTTTCTTCTGTGTCAAATTCTCACTTAACTACAATTGTCAGCAGGCATCAGTATTGCTAAATGCACAGATCACAAACACAAAATATGAAAACATTCACCATTTTCCCTCACCACACTATCCCACCATTAATCACTGAGGCATTGCACTGCTTGAGATGAAAAATATTTTGACAAAGTTGTGTTCACCGTCGAAAGCTGCAATTCCAATACAGAGGATGAGAAGGATTAGATGACCAATACTATGTGATTGTAAATTTTCATGAGCCTGAATGGTTATGGATTCTTCAAGTGATGATTATTTAATCAGTCAATCCAACAACAAATAGCTCCCGTAGCACCCACACCCCAAGATAAATAAATACCTGTGGCATTTATTGAAAAATAATGTAGAAAGTTTAGGTTCAAATCCTGAAAAGTTAAGAATACCTAGTCAACTGAGTACCACGGATTCGTTCACAATGCAAATTAAGTCCAGTTAAGATGACCAACTACAGACCGTTGCTTACAAGCCAAAGCAATCAAGATAAACATGTAACGCAGTCAGAAATATGGTACAGTTCCTAGACAACAAAATACAAAAAGAAAAATCATCCATTCTACATTGAGGAAAAAATGGCATTATCAGATATTAGAAGGCAGTTCAAACAGCACAAACTCCTCACAGCCCAGATGAATGAGGGATATAGAGGGGAACAGAATACAATACCTCAATGTCCATAGCATCTGAAAGTTGAATGTTTATACAATGAGCCTAGGCATCGCCCAAAGTCGCGTAAATTTACTCACAGACTGATAGAGTTCTTCTTGACACCTCTGAATTTCACTTTTTTGAGACATTGAAAGATCTGTGTCAATAAGAAGAAAATATGCAAGAAAATGTTGGCAGGCGATTTCATTGGACTTCATAATATTCTTCTGCTTTTACCATGAAGAAATACAAAATCAGTTGTTGAATGTACTTTATATTCACCTGCTAAAATTTGAGTATCCTCCTACCCTTCAGATCTTTTCTGACATGAACACTGAAAGGAGAACTTGTTTCCCAGCAGGTCTCCATAACAATGCCAATTCACTTGATCAAGGCGTGAGTACATAAAAATTCAGTGATGTTCAAATTTTCAAAAGAAAGTTATGATCAAGGAACATATATGAATAATAGAAAGAAACACCAATTTCACAAGGTGCATGCGCAGTAACAGGTAATACAGATTCTATAAATAAAAAAGTGATATAAACACCCACAAATGAACTTGTTTATATAGATAAATAATTTATTAAATATCACCCAGAAATGAAGAACTTGTTAATATAGATAAATAATAAATTACATGTATCAAACTACAGGGGCTTAACGTTGATCAAGAAGTTATGAAAATACTTCTGAGGTGTAATAAAGCATTTTGTTAAATGTTCCAGGTCAATAAGACGGCAAGGCATCCTGAGGCACAAGCACAAAGCAAGGCACACATTTCACCAATGCAAAGCACATATTATTTCTGATATTAAAATTCTTCATATGTGCACGATCTTTTTATTTAAACTAAACGTATTGCATGAGTTTCAGCCACTTAATAACGTCATTAGTTGCGCATAAGAGCACTAGAAGATAAAGAAATAAAACAAGGTGAAATAACATAACAAATGGGTAGGACAACCAAGGGCAATTCAATGGCTTCATATAATTATTTCAGAATTATATATATTTCACTAACTGATCCAATTTCAACACCTTAATTACCAGGTGGAAGGGTAGGGAATTTATCCTATTTCAACGGTAAAAATCAACTGCCATATTATTCTTCCTTCCCCAGAAACTACATTCGCAACTTGAATTGTACCTACATGATTTATATAACTCCACGATTTATTGTCGAAAGTTCAGACATTGCTGAATCTTGGAGAATGATCCATGTTACAGTTTCTGTATTTTCTTCTGTACTTGTTAATTTTTCAAACGGTTATTGACGTCTTATGTTATCCTGATACCTCCATGAGAACGTACACTCTTTCCTTTTAAAAATCACACATTGATCCTAATATACTTCTTTACCAGACATCTTAAAGGAAAAAGAAATACATGTAAAGTATCTCAACGTGTTTAGAGCATGTTAATTACCCGTTGAAGAATGACATATCTTCAGTGGTGTGTCTATAATAACTACTGCTAATTATTAAATATCACATAAAAGCACCAAATAATTCCTAAAAGGGAATTGAAAGTGAGTTATTCAGTCAGCTTCACTAGAACCAGCTTGCCTGCAAAGGACCAAGCAAATCCAGAGCTTATATGATTGAAAAGTCTGACCCCGTTTATTATTAAAATAAAAAATAAAAAAAATAGGCTGCATAAAATGACTGAATGAGTAGATATATGTATTTTCTTGAAAAGAATGACTAGATGTCTGGTAGAATCAGGTACAAAACGATAGCATGTCCATGGTAAAAACCTACCGTGTTGGAGTTCCCATTCAATTTTGATCAGCATTTCCTGATGCCTGTGGCAAGCAGTGAACCAACGAGGTGTGTGCAACTTCATCTAACTTTAGTCCTCTGTGGGACATGAGATCCCATAGGTTGAAGGCTTCTTCTACTTTCCCTTCCTTGCAAAACCCGTTTGTCAATGTATTATAAGTAACTGAATCTGGATCAATTCCCTTGTCAATCATTTCACTCAGAAGCTCAGAAGCTTCTTTCATACGACCCAACTTGCAATAGCCATCAATAATGACTGTGTATGTTATCTTATTTGGTTGTACATTGCATGACAACATTTCCTGCAAGACACTCTTTACTTCATCCATCTGACCTAGCCTACAGAAACCACCTATAAGTGCAGTATAACAGAAAACATCAGGTTGCAAGCCCTCATTTTTCATTTCATTCAGAAGATGTTTTGACCCATCAACATGCCCCGAAATGCTCATTCCATGTATTAGAGAAGAGTAGGTGGGACATGAAGGTGAAATGCCTTTGCTTCTCATTTCATCGCGAAGTTTAAGGGCCTCTATCATGTTTCCATTCCTAGAGTACGCCTTAATAAGTATATTATATACAACAGAATTTGGTTCAATGTTTTGTCTGAGCAACATGTTGAAGAAACTTGTAGCCTCCTCAACTTTCTTAGCGTTGCAGAAACCATCTATCATGACCCCATACGAGTGAATGTTGGGAACAAGACCATTTCCTCGGCTTTCATGCCAAAGTGCAACAGCTTCATCCAGTTTACCTTTACTACAGAGCCCATGTATCAGCAAAGTGTACGTAACAATATCAGGAGAAATTCCTTGCTTAACCATATCTTCCTTGAGATTAAAGCCACTTTCCAATTTATCCTCTTTGCAGCATCCATAAATGAGTGCATTATATGTGACCACATCCAATCCGACACCCCTGTTCAACATATTTTTGAGCAGCATTTTAGCTTCCCGAATGTTGCCCACCTCACACAGTCCAAATATAAGTGCATTTGAGGTTACTGTATTGGCTGCAAACCCTAAATCTAGTAGCATATACCATAGCTTCAGAGCTTCCGAATGCTTCCTATTCTTGCAAAGCCCATGGATTATTGTTGTTAGCAACCTGTCATTTGGCCTCATATTCCTAGATACCATTAACCTAGTGAAATGCAATGCAGAGTCTAGTCTTGAATTCTTACACAGACCATGAATAACAGAACCAAATGTACCAGGGTTTATACATAAGTTTTTTGATACCATTTCAACTAAGAACCGTTCTGCTATATCAATTTGATTATCCATGCAGAGACCATTAACAAGTGTATTAAAAGTAACTGAATTGGGACAAATGCCCTGAGATAACATATCATCCTTTAACTTCAATGCTGTTGTAACATTTCCAATCCTGCAATACCCATCAATCAACGTGTTAAAAACAACTTCATTTGGAACATGCCCCTTGACCAACATCTCTTGTAGAATAAAATTGGCTTCGTCATATTTCTTGAGTTTCATCAGACCATTAATAAGCACACCATATGTTACAAGGCTAGGGTTCACACCATTATTTACCATTTTCTCCTTGAGCTGGAAAGCCTCTTCCAAATTCCCCTTTTTGCACAACCCATGCAGAAGGTTATTATAAGTAACAACATTTGGAGCTATACCCACATCCTCCATTTTCTTAAACAACACAACTGCATCATTTACCCTCCCTCCTTTGCATAACGCATTTATCGCAGTACTAAACAAGTAGACATCCGGCAAAATGGCCGAAGAAATAATATAAAAGACCTCATAGCTCTTCTCGAGCTCACCCGCCTTGACGAGCGAGCTAAGCAAAAAATTAGAAGTCTTAAAGGATGGAAACAACCCTCTGCTCGCTAAAACACGAAACACATCCACCGCAACATCAAATCCCAAACTCTTGAATTGACTAGTATAAACATGAACCAAAATATCACATGTCCTAATACCAGCGTTGAATTTATCCAATCCTGAATACAAATTTGCTAATACAACTGTAATCTCTTTATGCATACTCCCAACGATATTATGGTTTAAAATCACAGGGAGCTTTTTGTCAATCAATCTTATCAAAAGCAACCGCGCTGCAGAATCAAGATTCTTACTCACTAACAGGTGAATTAAAAGGCAGTAAGATCTGAGTGTGAATTTAAAGCCAGCAGTAGCGCTAGCTAAGTAAAAGAACTTCAATGCAATTGTAGGGTCAATCAAATGATAAATTTCCAAGAAAATGGTATCAAAATGATGGGGAGTTAATTGGGTTAGTAAATGTTTCCATTTAGATGCATTTAGATGTGGGCTTGAGAGAATGGAGGATACCCACTTCTTCTTGTTGAGTAATATCTGATCAAATGCTGCCTGTGTTGGCACTCCCCCGGGTTTTACTGGGGCTCCCACTTCTTCCACCTTTAATTTCGAAGACTTCTGGTTTTCGGGATCCGGGTTTTGCGGGGCAGTGGAGGAAGAGATAGTAAATGGACGTTTGATGGGCTGTAACAATACTGCGTTGGTGATAGCGGCGGCGTTAAGGTTTTTGAATCTCCTTATATCCATATGAATGAATATGAATGTAAACGTGTACATATATATACGCATATATGAATTTCTATAAATATGTACATGTAATGGGTGGTGGCCGTCGTGGCGGAGGTGCCATGAGTATAGGGGAAGGCTGTTGTGGTGAGAGGCGTAAAAGGGGCCACGAAGAGTGGGGTGGGGTGGGGTGGGGTGAGTGGGTGAGCCTATATTTGGTTTGGGTTTGAGGTCCAAGAAACCAAACCAAGGCAATTTGACTGGTTTATGGAAGAATCAGGGTTTTAGGAGGAACTGGGAAAGAGGAGGAGAATCTGGAGTTTGGTCCAGATAATTAGACAATTTACACAAATGGTGTTATTTTGGTCAAAGAAATGTTCTATAGCACTTCCTTATAAACTTTTATTACCTCGATAAGATATTTCCTTCCGTCTTCCTCTATGTTGTTTACGGAATCTTTCACACCTATATTATCATCGATTTTAGTTCACACAAATTCTTGGGAAAATTATTTCACTTCCTATCCTTATAATATGCTTGTGTTTGTGTTTGTTTGACTCTTAACAGAGTGCTAAGCTCCCGTTTGATGCACATTTTTGAAAAAAAATGTATTTTTACTATTGATGTGTTGGAGAATATGTGGTTGAAAAATAAGGAAAAGTTATTGATGTGATGAAAAATATTATTTTGTTGAAAATTGTGGTTGAAAATGAGTAAAAGAATGAGAATGAAAAAAAAAAAAAGTGACTCAAACAAGCACTAGGTACACAAGTTGATGAGTATATGCATTTATAATATTTAAATAATAAAAGTTCAATATCATTTACGAGTGAATACTCGAGTTCAATAATATATCTAACTTTGAATATTTCTATCAACTACCATGACTAGTTAATTTTACACTCAGTTTATGGAGACTGGATACCATGAATTTAGAATTAGTTGATCAATGAAAATTATTGAAACTATCTTTTGAAATCTTGATTTTGGTTGAATAGAAGGGTGGCAGCCATGATACACACTCAAATGATGGCATAACAAAGAGTTGAAAGAACGTTTTGTAGGGATAGTAAAGAAAAATTATATTGAACATGACATTTGCATTATCGAGCATACGTCATTGAGGACAAATCTTGAATTTTTGTTGTACGCTTTTTATTTTAACATATATTATTGTGGTTATCTCAAATTCTTTTAATGTTGTCACACACCTTTTGCAGTACAAATTACATAGTTTGACGGTAAGATCTGTTGACAATATGATCACCCATTATTCGACGTGATTTTTTAAAATACATATTATGATAAAACATTTTGTTATATAAGGTGAAATAACAAGGTTCGACCTAATCTACACCTAGAATGGGGTGAATAGGTGATTATACGAAATAAAAACTGATAATTAATTAGCAACAAGTCACTATTAATTATCTCTAAATGGTTAATCAATAAGTTTAATTATCCTAAGTTGAATTACCGCAATTATATTGAAAATAATAAATAACAAGCAGATTGATCACGGAGAAACCCCAACTGGGTAAAAATTTCAGACACTTTGCCGGTCAGAAATCCACTATAAACGAATTATGAACTTACACGCCAGTCACGACTACCAATAGTACTTTCTGACCTCTTGACTGCGATTCTCACAGCTCTTCTGGGTTGCGTGCTTTTGCACCATCACAACTACAATTTTCAAAGCCCTCCTGAATTGCGCGCTCCTACAGCAACTCCCGACTTTATGAATTTGTATACCTCCTATGGATCAACGAAAAACTCCGCGTTCTTCAACAATTAAAACTCCAACCACCTTCCCTTGATCTTCAACATTTGACAGATGTGTAGGAAGCAGCAGATTGGTATTTGGATTATGGATTTAATGTTTTTACCATCAAGAACAAATTATAGCATGAAAGTTGATAGCTTATATGATGAAGAGGATATGGAGAGTAAGTGTTTTTCTCAATGTTCGACCTTGAAAAAAAAATGTTCAGATGTTTTTGGAATTTATAGTTTAGGTTTTTGAGTTAAATAGGCCGCACAAAAAGCCTTAAAAATGTGAGTTAAATTTTTCTAGGAAACCCTATCGTTCGAGCGAAAGTTGGACGACAGGCGAGAGACGGGCTAGCAACAATGTTACTACAAAATATCAAAACTTAATCTAACAATATTGAAATTATCATTTAATGCCTTTGAGTCAAATTTTTTTATATACATCATGTTAAGTCAACAATATAATATACATACAAAAATAAATTTACTCCATCATCATCCAAAAATATGTACTCCCCATTTTTATCACAAAATGACAAGAGACCAAGAAATAACATACAATAACTCAAAAATGTAGTTATTAGCATGCATAAGTATGAGCAATAAGCAATAACCCTTCCCGTATATGTGACCCAAGTTAACATAGAGTAAATTGTATAAGTGACACATGTGTAAAATGTAACTAATCTTTTGTAAGCAGGACTCCAAACCTTAAATTTGTGAAAAAAGGACATGCAAAACATCACTGTTAATAAGTGTATTCCTCTACTTATGAAAGTCAAACCATGTAAAGTATATTAGGACCTATCAAGAAAAGCTCATTTTGTATGGATAATTGATTTTCTCCCCTTGATTTTTAGCATATTTTATTTTCACATCTTTCAATATTTTAAGCCCATAATTATTTTTCACATAATAAGTGTAGGCTCTTCTCCATTAAGCGACTAAAATGATCTATGTAGCGAGTTTTAGATCGGTTAACCCAAGTCAATTGACAATAGGCACCAGATTATGAGAAACCCTGCAAACTTAATTGCTCGAGTCAAATAGGCTTCGAAAAAGAATATAATATATTGAGTTTTTTTTTTATTACCAGGGATAAACTTGAGTTTAGGTCTAATAAATAAGGTCAATTCATGTTCAAAATTACCTTACCAACATGTGATTGTCATTCCAAATCTCACACACGCGGTAGAGTTCCACTAACAATATCAGTGTGTGCAGTGCAGATGATATATGAAGATTCCTATACTAAATACTCTATAAATAACCTAAACCAGTAATAGAAACTATGTTACACATCATCGATTAAATCCATACTTGATCACAACCAATAAAATTAAGTACATTGTATATTATGTTGTAAAAACAATGTCCCATATTAATATATAATTTTTTTTAAAAAATTCTCAATTCCATTTTTTTTGGTTAAAAAATCAAAAACTTTAATAAATCAAACAAAAATTAAAGCAAAACAAAAACAAATAAAATGCATGCAAGATTGAATGGACTCAATGAACTGCACATGCATGCACCTAAGTAACTAATCAAAGAGGTACATGGATGCTCTTACCTCTAAGAGCATCATCAATCTCACGACCTTTCAGGTCACTCTTCTTAACCCAAACATTTTTAGAAGTAGAAGTGATTCTAGCCAACTGAGTCATCATCTCAGTCAAATGGCTAACCTGATTAGCGAGAAGTAAACTTTGCTCGAGAAATCCTGACTTTTACTTTTAGTTGTGAGTTTATAACACCTAGGTCTTGTGTGTCCCAACTTACTAAATGGTGGCGGTGGGAATAACTATAAGTTCAAACCAGCTCGAATGTTGTTACCGATTTATAGAACGATTGACCATACGTTATCTAGTAGGTCTCTATCCTAAGATATTCTTACCTTTAGGTTCAAGATTAACAGTATTTCAAACTTTGTAGGTGGTTGGTACAAACGTGGTCTTGGAAATACTAGGAGTAGTATTACCATTATGAACGTATCCTAGACTATGCCTATTTCCAACAGGCTTGTTCATCCCTAATAGATTATCAAGTTTATGAGTACCACTCACGAAAGAATGAAGTTGAGTATTAAATTTTTCAAGATCACTTGTTAAGGATTTAACTTTGACTTCTAAGTTCTCATTAACAAGTTTCAACTTATTCAGAATTTTGTTTGAGTACTGAAGGTCACCTATGAGTTTTTATCTCTCTCTTTCAAGTTCATTAACCTTTTTCAGTGCAGCTTTAGTGACCTTCTTGATTTTAAGACTCTCCTCAAATAACTCATGATAAGACTCATGAATATCGGTCTCATCTTCAAAATTTTCCTCAAATTATCACTCTTTTCAGCATTCTCCACTGTTTCACTTTCCTTATCAAATTCAATTTTAGCTATAGATGTGAAGGTCATAAAGTTTTGTTCATCCTCATCGCCTGAGGTATCACTCTGAACATTCGAATCTAATTCATCATCACTCAAAGTCACTACTAATGCCTTACGCCTTCCTTTATTCAAATTCTTCTTCAAGTTAGGACATTCATTCTTATAGTGACCAAAATCCTGACACTCATGACATCTAACAGACTGGATTTTCTTATTAGAGGTCCTATGGCTATTCTTCTCACGCTTATCTTTTGAGAATTTACTAGGGACATCATTTTTCTGATTTTGAGGTTTTCTCCTATTCCTCATCACTTTCTGAAATTTTTTAACGAAATAAGCTATTTCATCATCTCTAAGAGTCGCAACATCAGTTGACTCACTCTTTTCTTCCCTAATAGTGTTCATGGCAATTGATTTAATTTTAGTTGGTTGAGATATAGTGAGTTCATAAGTTTTGAGTGATCCTACGAGTTCTTCTATCTTGATAGTGTCTAAGTCTTTACTCTCTTCAATCGTCATGATCTTAGGTCTAAACCTTCCCGACAAGGATCTAAGGACTTTTCTAACGATTTTGGACTCTCGGATCTTTTCACTAAGGTTAAAACTCGAATTTACTATATCAGTCAAATTCGCAGAGAATTCATCAAATGATTCATCGTCTTTCATTCTAATTTCTTCAAACATAGAGGTTAACATCTGCAGTTAAGAGTTTTTAACTGTTTTAGTTCCCTGATGTGTGGTTTCTAATATATCCCAAACTTTAGCAGTTTCACACATCGAGACTCTCCTAAATTCTTAAGCAGACACAATCATGAACATGGCATGAAGACCCTTACTATTCCAGTTATACTCAACTAAATCATCTTTAGTCCAAAGTGAAATATCAGTTGGTGTAACTACACCGCAACACTGGTTGAAGGAGCAATCCACCCAGTTTGAACGTTAATCCAAATACGCTCATCCAATACTTTAAGAAAGGCCCTCATTCGAACTTTTCAATAAGTATAGTTGCTTCCGTCGAAAAACGAAGGCACGAACAAGGACTGACTCATCTAGAATAATTTAAGGGTTATGAAACAAAATCAGGCTCAAATACGAAGTTGAAATAACAAGGTTCGACCCAAACTATACATAGAGGAGGGTAAATAGGTGATTATGTGGAATAAAAATTTATAATTAATTAGTAACAAGTCACTATTAATTATCTCTAGATAATTAATCAATTCATCTAATTATCCTAAGTTGAATTGCTGCAATTATATTGAAAATAATAAATAACAAGTAGATTGATCATGGAGAAACCCCAACTAGGTAAAAATTTTGGGCATTTTTTCAATTAGAAATCCACTATAAGTGAATTACGAACTTACAGTCCGCTAGGCACGACTGCTACTAGTCATCTTTGACCCCCTGACTACAATTCCCACAACTCCCTTGGATTACGTGCTTCTGCACCAACTCCCAGTTGCAGTTTTTAAAACCCTCTTGGATTGCGTGCTCTTGCAGCAACTCCAGGCTTTATAAATTCATGTATATCAACAAATAACTCTGTATTCTTCAACAACTGGAACTCTAGTCACGTTCCTTGATCTTTAGACCTCTGACAGATGTGTAGGAAGTAGCAGTTTGATATTTGGATTATGAATTTGATGTTTTCACCGCTAGAACAAATCACAGCTTGAAGGTTGATAGCTTATATAATGAAGAGGATATGGAGAGTATGTGTTTTTCTCAATGTTTATCCTTGAAAAAACCATTCAAATGTGTTTGGAATGTATACTTCAGGTTTTGGGGTTGAATAGGCGGGACAAAAAGCCTTAAAAACGCGAATTAAATTTTTTCGAAAAATCCTGTTGCTTGAGCGAAAGTTGGGCGACAGGCGAGCGACGGTGTATCACTTGAGCGAAACCTTGCCTAGCGACAATGTTACTATTTATACCGCTCGAGCCAAGTCATAGCGAAGCCTAGACCTAACATAACTCAATTTTTACTATTTGCAACTTACTCCTTAAATTTTACTACATATTAATTTAAATTCTTTTTGTTCTCAAACTTGTCAATTACATCAAAAAACCTAACATAAGGGATGGTGATTTAATTCCTACTAGATTTAAATTTCTATGGAGTAGCGAGTGTTCACATTTTTTGTCTTTGCTACACACGTTTCTACAAGATAGTGTCTTGTACAAATTGTCGAGAAAATTGACTCAAAATTGCCAAAAATCAAAAGTCAGCAATGGTTTTAAAGGAAAAGAAATCTTGGGTGATCAAAGTTGCCTCATAGGTTGTCCGAGCCTTTGTTCTTTGTTGAAGATAACAGCTTCGAAAGGAAATTTTGGCAAGATTTCGTCGTATTTATTGTTACTTATTCTCTTTATAGGTCGTAAGAAAGTAGAAATTAGTGGGTACTCTAAAGTTTAGAATTTTATATTATGGGTTAATTTCACAAATGGTCACTGAAGTTACCTGAAAATTTCAAAACGGTCACTGAAGTTTCAAAGTTTCAGAAACGGTCACTGAAGTTTGAAATTTCTTTCACAAACAGTCACTGAATTTTCAA
>CAIGRR010358358.1:0-21480 GCA_903798365.1 Fraxinus sp. 1973-6204 | reverse complement strand
ATTTAAGATGAAAAAAAAAAACGAGTTATGTAGGGAAAAATAATGAGCAAATTGATTGGGCCCAAGCCCACACCACCAAGCCCATGTGAGGTTCCAACCCAAAACCAATTGGCAATGGGTGGAGTAGCCCACTTGGATTATATGGTGGATTTCTTTTCTTCTCTTAACCGATGTGGGACTTCTTGTTTGCTCCCAACAATAATATCCCCCAAATCGATATGTGACTATTTATATAATACGTGGACATCAATGTAGAATGAAAGTGAATTCATTGTCGAGGTGATATATTGGCATGGAGCATTTTACCTTTCTTGGACGGGGTGACGTTATTTTGTGCATTTGAACCCAACACATTCGGTGTGGATGAAATATATATATCTCTATCCATGGAAGACTTTCGACATAAGGCACCTTAAACGCGAATGATTTTTAGCCCGATCGCCACCACGCTTTCTACTGCGTTCCTCCGACCCTAGGCTCTGATACCAGTTGTAGGGAAAACCAGGCCCAAGCCCACACCACCAAGCCCAAGTGAGGTTTCAACCCAAAACCAATTGGCAATGGGTGGAGTAGCCCACTTGGATTATATGGTGGATTTCTTTTCTTCTCCTAATCGATGTGGGACTTCTTGTTTGCTCCCAACAAAAATATCCCTCAAATCGATATGTGACTATTTATATAATACGTGGACATCAATGTAGAATGAAAGTGAATTCGTTGTCGAGGTGATATATTGGCATGGAGCATTTTACCTTTCTTGGACGGGGTGACGTTATTTTGTGCATTTGAACCCAACACATTCGGTGTGGATGAAATATATATATCTCTATCCAAATCTTTCAGTCATGTTATGATAATAGTATAATACGATGATAGTATTAAAGAAAAATGGATCATATTCGAATATGACAAACCATCCCTATCACATAATACCCCACAGCTTTCATTTAATCAAAAAGTCACACATCCACAATTACAGACTTCTAGAATCTGTTTGAATTTTTGTCCAATATTATTTTATTATTCTTTGACCATACAGTGATTGAGGTCAGATTCATTCAATAATACAATGAGTGAAGGATTAAACCATGTTTTTTGACGGAAGTTTTACACACACTCATGTGGGGTTTATCAAAATAAAAAATGAAAAAAATAAAAATAAAATCCACACCCCTTGCATTGTGTATATCTGATTTTCTCCTATGAAACCATGCTTTCGTGAGTGAAAGAAGCTACGTAATAAAATTCTTCCGAAAAGTGCTACAAGTACAAAGGGAACACCATAATTGTGTTCATAATGGACACATAATACCCTTATATTGGAGGGACCGAACACATGGTGCCCCTATGTACACCAATAATAATCCTCAAAATAATCAAATCTTCTTACATTCAACAAAACAGCACGCCATTTGACCAAATTATAATTATAATATTCATTTGTAGATACCGTTCAAAGGAGACAGCTACATAATATAGTGTGTGCGTGTGGGTTTTGTTTCAGAGTGAAGAGAGAGAGAGAGAGATGAGTGCAAATGGATATCTGCCTTTGTTTGACCACACAGTAAATCAGTAATTGAGGTCAGATTCATTTAATATTGCAACGAGTGAAAGAAGTTTCGTAATAAAACTCTTCCAGATCCAGGCAATTATTTCACGTGCAGTATGCTCTCACGTCATCCACTTTGGAGTTATTACAGACATTTCAAAGTAATCAAATCTTCTTACATTCAAAACAAAACAGCACTCCATTTGACCAAAGTATAATTATTGAATAATATTCATTAGTAGATACTGTTCAGAGGCAGACAGCTACATATAGTGTGTGCGTGTGTGTGTTTTATTTCAGAGTGAAGATAGAGAGAGAGAGAGAGAGAGAGAGAGAGAGATAGATACAGATAGAATTAGAGAAGATGAGTGCAAATTAGAGAGAGAGAGAGAGAGAGAGAGAGAGAGATAGATACAGACAGAATTAGAGAAGATGAGTGCAAATGGATATCTGCCTTTGTTTGAGACAAAGCCAGCAAAAGGGAGAAATGCTTATAAACTATTTTCTTTAACAATACTTTTGAGTATATTTCTGATATGGTTATACAGATTAATGTATATACCAAGAAAAGGAGAGGCTGGAAGATATGCTTGGATTGGGATGTTTATTTCCGAGGTTATGTTCGGTTTATATTGGATGGTCACTCAGGCAGTTCGTTGGAACGTTGTTTATCGATATCCCTTCAAGGACAGACTCTCTTCCAGGTATGTATATTTAAGGTTAAAACTTACTTTGTCGTGAATCTATGCAAAACAAGACTGAACTCGACGATAAGCTACATTAAAACCATGTTTATTTCCGAGGTTTTGTTTCTCTTACCATATCGAGCATGTACGTTAACATTTTTTGTCGCATTTGGTCAACCTTACTTATGTTTAGGTTGAGCTCTTCTTGTTGCTACATGGTATTATTGGATGGGTTTTAATGTTTGTACATTCGGAATTGAATGATAACTCTCTTACAAGAAGGGGGTCACGGGTAATAAAATAATCGCGACCTGAATCTACACATAGCAAAACTCATTATTGGGGCGTGTCGCGTCAACTTGGACTCACGGGCTGGCATAATGTCCTCGTGGTCAAACATTGATCTGGACAATTGCTGACCTTCTCGTGCCATCTCAGTCACGTGGGTCAAATTCTTCCACCTAATGCGATTTTTTGCCCGTTTAGCCAATCACAAAACAAGTGATATTGTAACACGCCGTGGCCTATAGCCAATAGCAGAACAAGAAATATTGTACACATCTGTGATATAAACTTCTGCTTATTTTCCAAAGATTAATGTCATCTTATATCAGTATTGTTAATGCATCAGTTTAAGTGTTTACACTTTCAATTAAATCAGTCGTGTGAAAATATATAATTGTCATCTAAGACCGGTTCTTAACACAAGTGAATAACCTAAAATCAAGTAAATGTTGCATAAATGATGCAGGCCTTAACATTTTTGTGCCTACACAGATTGGTATTTCTTTTTCTGTAACTTTTTAAAATAGAATTTCCTTGTGTGTGTCTTGAAAATGTTCTCCATCTTGCAGATACGAAGACAAATTGCCAGGGGTCGATATTTTTGTTTGCACTGCAGATCCTATATTAGAGCCTCCATCAATGGTAATGAACACAGTCTTGTCAGTAATGGCATACAATTATCCACCCGAAAAGCTGAGTGTTTACCTCTCAGACGACGGGTGTTCAGAGCTAACATTCTATGCTCTCTGGGAGGCCTCTATGTTCTCAAAATATTGGATACCTTTCTGCAAGAAATTTGCAGTCGAACCAAGGTCACCCGAAGCCTATTTCAATCTCGATATTGATGTACATGATCCGGTCTTCGCAAAAGAATGGGGGACTACTAAGGTAAAAAGCACATTATGCCTATATTGGTGATATTAATTTGAAATGACTTTCTAATTGACATTTGTTCTCAAATTCTGTTTTCAGAAACTATATGCAGATATGAAAACTCGAATCCTTTCTTCCGTTGAAAAGGGTCACCTTTCGGATGAAATAAAAGGTCAACATAAAGGGTTCTCAGAGTGGAACTCTAAGGTCACAAAGAAGGATCATCAATCAATTGTTCAGGTAATCTCTACATTCATTTTCAATTGTTCTTCATTAATACTTGCACTGTCAAAGATATTTATATAACTTACAATTACGCTCTTCAGATTTTAATAGAAGGATGGAACTCGAATGCAGTTGATATTGATGGAAATCCATTGCCGACACTCGTATATGTATCCCGCGAAAAGAAACCACAATGTGCACATAATTTTAAGGCTGGAGCTTTGAATGCATTGGTAATCAAGATTTAGGTGTTTCTTTTTCTATTTACCAAACAAATTTTGTTCATTTCATAAATTTAATATCGAATGGCCCTAGCTCTTCAATTTAAGGCTTGAGTTATGTTCACATTAAATATAAGAGAAGGGTGAAAAACACTAGTTGTATTTACTGTTTGTACGTGAATAATCACTTGTATTATGCAGATACGCATATCATCAGAAATAAGTAACGCGCCAATCATCCTCAATGTGGACTGTGATATGTACTCAAATGATCCATATGCAATACGAGATGCCTTATGTTTCTTCATGGATGAGAAGCAAGGGCAACAAATATCCTATGTCCAATATCCACAGAGCTATGAGAATATTACAAAGAATGATCATTATTCAAATGCAGGATTAACAGCTTTCAAGGTATGTCATTTATCTCGCTCAGATTCCTTTTCCTCTCTTTCTTGGTGTTTGAATGTTGAGTTTCCTTTCCTAGTTTAAACAATATCTGAAAAATATAACAAAATCACGGAGATCATTGAAATATTTCCACATCTATAATATTTGGTGCACTGAAATTCAATCTTTCTTGTGAAGATTGAGCTTGCTGGGTTCGATGGTTATGGTGCTATGCCGTATATTGGCACTGGATGTTTCCACCGGAGGGAAAGTCTTTGTGGAAGGAAGTACTCTGAAAATTGTAAGGTTGAATGGAATGTCATGAAAGATAAGATAAAGGGAAGAACAATCAAAGAATTGGAGGAAGCCAGTAAACTTGTTGCAAATTGTAGCTATGAAAATGGCTCGCAATGGGGAAAAGAGGTTTGTTTTTCTCTTAAAACTTTGACTTACTTCTAAGCACTGCCAAGCATGCTGACAATCTAATTCTAGGCACGAAAGTATTGTACTAGCATCATGGATTTTGTAAATGTGCAGATGGGATTAGTGTATGGATTTGCTGCGGAGGATATGGTAACAGGCTTAGCAATCCAATGCAGGGGATGGAAACCTGTTTATTACCATCCCACAAAAAGGGCATTCCGGGGTGTTGCTCCGACAACCTTAGATCAACTTCTTGTACAGTACAAGAGATGGACTGAAGGCATGTTTCAAATTTTCCTTTCAAAGTACTGTCCCTTAATATATGGACATGGGAAGATCAAATTTGGTGCCCAAATAGGATATTGTATGTACTTATTATGGGCACCAGTTTCACTACCCACAGTATATTATGTGGTCATTCCTGCTCTTTGCCTGCTCCATGGCGTGCCACTGTTCCCGAAGGTATGGACTTTTATCTCCCTGTGTTTGCGTGCTGGTTTAAAAATTGACACGAAAGGATCCTAGACGAGAATCAGGTTAGGCTGAAAATCTTCTCTTAACATATCTCATGTATACATGTCAGGTATTTGGACTATGGTTCCTACCATTTGCATATGCATTTGTTGCAAAAGCTGCTTACAGCTTAATAGAGGACCTAATTTGTGGCAACACATTGAAGGGATGGTGGAATTCTCAAAGAATGTGGATGATTAGGCGGACGACATCACATTTCTTTGCCACCATTGACACTGTTTTCGGGCAATTAGGCTTCTCTGAAACAGGATTTGTAGTCACTGGCAAGGTGGTGGATGATGATGTTCTAAAGAGATATGAGCAAGAAATCATGGAATTCGGAAACTCGTCTATAATGTTTACAATTATTTCAACACTTGCGTTGTTGAATCTTTTCAGCTTAAGTTGGGGAATCAAGAAACTAGCTTTTGGTATAAGATTTGGGGCATTGGAAAATTTAATCCCACAAATTATTATTTGTGGATTAATTGCTATGGTGAATATGCCAGTTTATGAAGCTCTATTCTTTCGGAGGGACAAAGGATGTATACCATCTTCAGTTATGTTCAAGTCTATTGTCATAGCATCAGTGGCAGTTCTTATACCTATTTACTAGAGTAGGAATTCTGTTAGTGTTCTGAAGTTTTCTTAAAGTGTAGCACGTTTTAATGAACTTGCAGTCTTGATGTGGTTAAGCGATTGAATTAATAAAGTCAAGCCGACAGACCACTAGAATGTGGACTTCTTTCCAAGCCAATTTGTATATAATCGTAATATGGCTGTGCAGGTTGGCGGATAAATGGATAGAACGCGCTTCTTTTAATTAACTAATGACGGAAATATTGAATCAATTTTAAACGAGGATACGTTTACGGTCATTCAAAAGCTCTACGGACCACAAAATAATGAAAGTGCTGTTAACAAAAAGAGAGATGCTGGTTTGACCCGGGAGTTAATCCCGGGACAATCAGCTTTAGCGTAACCAAAAAGTTGGATAACACAGTTGTGATAATAGACTGATGCAAACATACAGATAAATTAGAAAATTTACGAGTTTTCCATTGCATTTCTATCGACAATAATGCAATTTTACAGCACGTAAAAAGGGCAACAGCAGTGTGAATAATGATCTATATATTACCTATCGTGATTAATCCCGTAAACTCAAATACCTAAAATTTGTGAAATATGCAGGCTGATGCACACTTGAAATGTCCAATGAAAATGGCATTGAACTCTAGCTAGTTAACATTCATAGTAGTTAGATAATCAAAAGATTCAAAACCACCTAACAAAAATAATAAGAAAATAATAGCTAGCTTCTTATTCCCAAAATTTAACTTCGATAAACTTTGATTTCGAACTTAGAACCAGGCGAGCTGCATTCTTCACAATCTGAAATGATTTCGTCAATACTCAATGGCAAGCTGTATGAGAAAATAAGACTCGGTTTCACCTTCGGCACTACCACAGGATCAGCCTCATTGTTGAGAATCTGAAAAACTCTCCTCATTGAAGGCCTTTCACTGCTATCGGGATTGGCGCAACTTAGGCCTATAAGAAGCAGCCTTATCATTTCCTCCTCTTTAAAGTCACCGTTCATTCTTTGATCTGCTGCTTCAAATAATTTTCCTTCAGAATACTTTCTCCAAACCCAATCCACCAAATTCACAGGTTTTTGGCTTTCGTCTTCTCTCTCAATAGGCCTTCGTCCGCAAGCCAGTTCAAGTATAACTACACCATAGCTGAACACATCAGTTTTCTCTGTTGCTGTCCCATATTGAAGGTATTCTGGAGCAAGATATCCCATAGTTCCTGCAGTAAGAGTCGAAACAGGGCTCGTCCCATGGTCCATAAGCCTTGCCAGTCCAAAATCACCTAATCTTGCATTGTAATTCCCATCCAGCATAACATTACTAGTCTTTATGTCTCTGTGAATCACTTGCTGCTCGCATTCTTGATGCAGATAAGTGAGAACAGAGGCTAATCCCACTGCACTATTGTACCTATATGTCCATTTCAGAGGATTACCATTTTCAGATTCCTGGTATAGTACCTTATCAAGACTCCCATTGGGCATAAAGTCGTAAACAAGAAGCAATTCACCCTTTTCGACACACCAACCTTGGAGCTGGACTAAGTTTTTGTGCCTCAAAGAAGCTATAATTGATAATTCTGAGAGGAATTCGGTTTGTCCTTCGTGGGTATGTTTCGATCTTTTCACAGCTGAAATAGTTCCTAAATCCATGAAAAAGGCTTTAAACACAGTGCCAAAGGCTCCATGGCCTAAAATCCTGCAAGAATGAAATCCTCTTGTGGCTGATTTGAGTTCTTTGTAACTAAATTGCCTTGGCCCTGTCACCATCTCTGCTTTGATAGTTCTCTCTGATTTGATACCCTTCCATTTCTTGACAGAAATCCAACCAAATCCCACAAGAACCGTGCAAAAGAAGGCAGGAAAACCAATCCCAAGTCCCAAACCAATCCTTCTATGATGACTATTCCCAGAATCAGAAACTGTAATTGGTGGCCTAAGTGGCACAGAACTATCAGAAACATTGTAAGGATGAATTTTTGGCCTTATGGGGTGAAATCCCATAGTCCGAAAACTCCAATTCTGAATGCAATGCAGTTCTGTACTCCCTTCAGTAGAGGCAGAAAATCCCGCATACATAAACTCCTTAAGGTAATCAGAAAGGTCAATACCAACTCTCAAGAGAGGCTCCTCAGGCTTAAAACTTGAATAGCTCAAGAAAATTTCCAAATTTTTCTTCTCATTCTCGTAATCAATCCACGCAGTAATTAGATTTCCACCCTTCAAATTCACACCCTGAATCATCGAATTGGCAGTCTTGATTGAAATAAGGCTGTCTATATCCAATCCCACATGATTCTCATCAGGATCATTGAAGTGCAAATCCTGTCTTGTATCAAATTCAATTGCAATAAACCTGTTCTTAGTTAACTGTGACGAGTTCACAAGGCCCAAGTACCCTCCCGGACTCCCCAATGTCTGGTTATTAGGAGAAAGAAAAAAGGCCAAACCGTCTCCAAACGACGATGGATTGACATTATCAATGGAAAAAGTAAAACTTGTGGAGAAAGAAGCAGTTATATTTGCCTCTTGATCAAAGAATGCAACTGGGTTGTTGTAGATTACAGAACCAGAGCTTGAAGAAGGGACCTCAAGTTCTCTAGTTAGCCCAACTACACCGTTTCGAATATAAGAATCGCCAAGAAGAGTAATGTTTCTGAGAGTGAAGAATGGGAAATCAAGATTAACATTCTCTGGTAACACATAATCAGGGTAGAATGAAAGACTAACGATAATCAAGAAAACAAGAAGCTTTCTTGGATACATGGTGATGTTATGATTCTTCTGAGAAATAATTTGAAGATTTCTTAGTCATGAAGAAGAAAAATAGTATACGCAGTTTTCTTGGTGGGGTGGTGGGAATCTTAAGTGGGAAACTGGAGGTATGAACGGTTAAATGAAATGGTCGGTTCTTTGAAGAACAAAAACAATTGGGAAAAAAGATAAGGCCTTTGCTATGGGCTTTATAACGGTAAAATAGCGTGCTGATTTGGAGGAGAATATTTTTTTGTGGTCATTTGGATTAAAATAATGTTGTTATTTGTACATATAAGTTATATAATAATTTACATATACATAATGTGTTAAAAAGAGTATAAATTTCTTTTTTTTATTTAGTTGAAAAAACTCTGATCTCATCATATCATATGTATATAAATCGTTATATAAATTTATTATGTACGCGTAGTACAACCGTTTTGATTAAACTTCTTATAAACCTTGGCGTACAGAAAGCTTGATAGATACCAAAAAAAAAAAAAGGAAAAGGAAAACAGAAATTCTGTCAAACTATTTTTCTATGAAATTGATTTATTTTTTTTATCTGTCAAACATTTTGTACACCAAAGTGCTTGCCATTTATTTCTATTTGTGTAGTTGGAGTATTACTTTTTGACAGAGAAATGGAAGAAAGAAAATGATAATCCTCCTTTCAAGTTTCAGGTTTTACTTTAAAAAAATAAGTTGTTGATAAGTTGATATAATTTGTTTATTTATAAAAGATATACTTTTAATTTAAAAAAAAAAAAAAAAAAACTAAACTGAAACCAAAATGATCAATTGATATTAATCTGTTTAGGTGAGAAATCCATAGGTTGGATCCACCTTTATTAGATTAGTGACTTTAGGAGGCTCATCAAATTCAAAACAAGCCGTTGTATGGTCAAAGATGACATAGGAGTGTTCATAATGGACAAATGACACTCTCCTATTGGTAGGCACCTGTGTACACAACGCAACAAGACCCTAATTTATCCATGCATTTATTTCTCCTTTTTTGGTCTAATCCTTGCCTTTTTATTTTCTCGAACAAAAAAAATATTGGCCCACCCAGCTACTAACTAGAAACCGAGCATGTCGAAGATTTTTTTATATGTTAGACACATGTTGAGGATATTGTATTTTAAGAACAATTTAAGTAACAATTATCGTGATGAATATCAACATTCTACATGAAGTCATTAACAACCATTATTACATTGTCTTACAAACCTTTCTTGCTATCTACGACATACTTTTCCTGCTAGTTTTTTGTCTACATGAAAGTGGTAAATAAATTAATAACTTTAGTTTAGAACACCATCTATCATCTAATTAAGGTTTAGGGAAGAAGATCTTCTTTTAAGAATAGAACAACAAAACCATTATTTTTTGCAGAGACGAGCATTCAATCTTACACCTTAAATCCTTGTTCACTACATAGTATTATTGTACAAGATTTGACAGTACAAAACGAGATTTCAACCACTATTTCCCTTTTGGTATTGTCCAGTGTCATCCCTCCCAGTTGCTGCCATGAGTAGTGGAAGCATTCTTTGACATACTCTAAAAAGCTTGTCCATGACTGCATATGCAATATAGACATCCCTCCATTCACAAGGCTTCACTTATCCTTCTGATTAACCCTTCCAGATGGCTATCAGCCAATTCATCTGCATGTCGGTAATGAAAGAAACAACACTGTTAGGAACAAAAACTAACGGCACTATCATAACAGAAAATAAAATTACGCCAACCAATTGAAAGAGGACTAAGGCATCAATAGAAATCCAACATGAAATGAAGTTCTAACAGCTGTTCAGCTGAAAATAAAGTGACTGATTTTTTTTTTTTGAGAAAGACATTCCCATTGTTTAGGGGGACAAAGTGCAGAAGTTTGTGCTATTACTCACATCCATAGGTTAAAAATGTTGTCACTGAACTTATAGTATCGTTTCACTTTGGTTGCAAAAAAACTTTTTCCCCCTAGATTAGGCGCAGAACTTTCAATATGTCATAATCTAAGCATCGATGCAGATACATAATTCGAATACGATACGATGCAAGTACGTCGATACGACTTTTTTTAAAATAAAATTAGGATACATGCTATAAAATTCAACATAATTTCATTAATATAAAACAAAATTAAAACAGAATCATAATAATAAAAATAAAATAAAATACTAAAACATTGTATCTTAATCTTTAATTGTCCAAATTTCATTTTCTTCAACATCAGCTTCTTCATTATCACTAATATAATACTCTCCAATTGTGACTCGCTCATCTAATGAAAGATTAACAATCCCAAGCAATCCAACACTTTCAAGAGTATCAAATGAGCCTCCGACAATATCCCACATTTTGAATTCTCCTATTAAATAGAAATATAATTTTCTTGATAAACTAATTGTGTATTTTCAATAAATATTAATAATATTCAATAAGTTATTAAAATAATTGAAAAATACATATCTAATATGTATTGGATATGAATAAAAAATAATTAAAAAATATGTATTCAATGCGTATCGAAAATTTTAAAAATATAAAAAAATTAAAAAACGTGTATTTGGTACGTATTGAATGGCATCGAAGAGTATCCAAGCTTGAATTACATAATGAGTTTACAAGCATTTAGGCCATTAATGAAGTACAGAGGAGAACATAGTGAAGCTAATGAATTTACAGTAAAAGTCAAAAGAGAACACGTGATGCTGATGGATTTACAGTAAAAGTACAGGTTGCTAGAAATATTTTGCTAACTTATCCTACTACTACCTTTTCTCATTTTTGCATTTTATTCACCCACTTAAATAAAACAAATATGAAAATAAAGAGCATGGTAAGAAAAACATTGTGCTGTAGAAGTCCTAACCCAAATCATTCAACGAAGCTTGAAGTCCAGAGACAACGGTGACAGGAAACAACTCTATCCATGCTGTTGCCACTTAATTTTGTTGAAGCTTTCGCGGAAGGAGAACTGTAAAATGATGCAAAATAAGGACTTCAGTCACCAACTGATAATTCAGCAAAATTATATTTCTTTATAGCAACTACCTTCATCCATGCTGCAAAAGCTTCCATGGGGAAATATAACATCAGGATCCATTTCTTGCTGCAAGGGTAAAATTAAAGCCACAGAGCTTTTACTGCAAACAGAATGCATAACATTCAATAGAGTTTCAATTTTCTAAAGAAAATGTTGATTGTGTATAGAACAAACTCAAAGTCATTCTAAGCTTCATTACAAACCAAAAGAAAAGATGAATTACATTCCTGTATAAGTGAAGGGCATAGATGAAATATTATTACAGAAAATGTGTGGTAAACACGTAATATTCTGTCAGAGCAGTCCCAATTACACTGAACTTTTGAAAAAAAAAAATTTAGCCTCCGTTTAGGAAGAATTTATAAATAGATAAGAATTGGTGGTTGAAAATGAAGTTTGACCATCTATAAATGATTTATAAACAATTTATAAGTTTGCCAAACAGAGGTTTAGTTTATCACCTGGCCCAGGATGGTATTAATTTTCTAGAGGGTAAGTCATCTTCTTCTTCATCTTCATCATCAGAGCACTGATATGGAGAAATCTCGTATGATTTCTCTGGACAGTTTCGGACAAACAAGTCATCACTTTTGCACGAGTTATTCACCACATCCATTGCCTAGGAAAGAATGTAAAATGGAAATGTCAGTATGGAAACTAGAAATAAAACTTTTTTTTAGTAAGTTGATATAAGTGGTTTTGACCTAAAAAAGTGCTAGAGTTAAACTTCTTCATTGGGAAACTAAAGGTTTTACAGAAGTAGAAAGAAATTGAACAACTAAATCCAATCTTTTAGACATCCCTGTAGACTAGACAACACATATGACATATCTTTGAAAGCTAATCTTTCTCATTGTTCCAATAATTACGGGCTTCTTTTCAAGGAAAGGCTCAATCAAAGAAGATATGACAGACAACAAGAAATCGAATTAGACATAATTGAAACGTCTTAAACCTTTTTAATTTCACAAGTGCCACTTTCTTCAAAATGAATGGTAGTCTGCTGGACACCATCCATTGAAAGTCCAGTTGGTACAGGTTTAGTCTCTGTTTTTCTCAGAGCAACATCATCTCCAGCTTTTTCCCGGTTTTGTTGCCTTCTGGAATCATTGTTAGAATCCTTATTGCTGTTCACTTGTTCATGCTAGAACATAAGCGAGATAAGTGAGTCATGGCAACAGGAAGCAAAATGCGATCAGGTTTACTAGTAATATAAAACTTACTTTGAAACGCTGTTTTTCTTTCTCTGCTTTCTCGGCACACATTTTTTCTTCTTGTTCTCTATGCTGTCTTTGCCTAACATCAATTCGCATTCGTTTCTTCTCCTTCTGCTTCCTCTCCTCTTCCTCTCTCAGCCTTTTCTTTGCTAGCATATCAGCATCTTTTGTCTTCCTTTCCTCTTCTCTTTTTTTCTTGTCCAACTCCTTCTGTCTCATATTTTCTTTCTCCATCTTTGCTCGCTCGAGTTTCAGTGCTTCTTTTCTTACCTTGCGTTCATTATCTCTTTTTTCTTCCAAACGTTTTGCAGCCTCTGCAGCTTCTAGAGCCTTCACCTTGATATCTCTCTTTCCTGAAACACAACTCAAAAATGATATATATGAAATAGATAAATAAACAAAACTCAAAAATATCTGTAATTCTCAACTATACAGAACTGGAAACTTTATCCAACACCGCAAGAGAAGGAAAGGTGCCAAAGAGCAGCCACCATTTATGTAATACCCGAAACCCAAACATGTAATTTGGTTGCATAATATAATAGTTAATCCCTATTATTTAATGCATAAAATGATAAAAATATTTTTCATTAGGTAAGCTATTACGAGCTTTACACTCCTCTTAGAGAAAAAACACAGGCTGAAGAAGAAAGAGAGACACCAGGGAGTCAAAGACATGCTAATACATATACAAAAGGAGGTAATGAATGAAAAGCATAATATAAGACAAAAGTGCATATGTATAAAATGGAGAATACTTCAAAATGAGCAAGGTTCTTAATGTTGAACCACCGAACAAATGCAATTAATAAGTTAACAGCATCAAGTTGTTTAAGAACAAATAAAATTCCTGAAAAGATGAAATAAATATAAAGCACCAAGCAAGGGAAAGAAGAAAAACAACCTGCACATACTGCAGCTGCTTGTTTTTGTTGTACCAGCGGGATAAATGAAGAGACATTTGAAACAATGTTGTTCCTCTTGGAATCCTTCAATAAAAGCTTCTGCTCTTGTCTCACACTGGTTCTGCGTGGTAAATTTAGTTTGTTTACACTTTTTTTAAATGATTCCTTGTCCTTCCTGATGTTATTTGCCCCCAGGGATAAGGTCTGGTTTTCCTTTGCCTCACTGTTATGTTTTAAGAGACTTTCAGAATTCTCCTTGACCTTATTTCGAGTCCCAGTGAAGCTAGTTTTTGTGTTTAAAAAATCCACACTATCTCTGCTCAGAGACATCTCATCTGCAGAAACCAATGCAGGAGGATTTAGACGTGAATTTGTAGAATCTTTGAGTGGTTCTCTTTGAGCATAATGACTAGAGTCCAACGAATCAATCTCCTCTTGGACTTCATCTGCCTCCTCATTGAGAGTCATATTCTCTTCACTTATACTGAAATCCTCCTCAATTGGGAAGCATGTTAGCTCCGGATTTGAACTCAAACGCTTCTCTGAATTTCCAGAGTGTGCCGACAATCTTTCCCATAGCTTCCCAACAGGAGATGCATAATGATTTCCTGAATGCCAACCAAATCGTGCACCAGAATATGGTAGACAATCAGAATGGGGCATCCCTCTAGATCCATTTAAAGCACTGTCAGCAAATCCAAGCTGTTCATCAACATTTATATTCAAATGTGAATTGCCCAACCGCTCAAGAAAACCATTTGGTACAGATTGAAATAAATCTTGGGTTCCCTGAAACTTGAAACAAGATGAGAAATGGGATAAAGGTGTAACTGTGCTAGCAGATTTGCAAATCTGTGCCAGAACACTGGCACGTTCAATTGCAGTCCTAGAAAGGTTCAGTTTGTCAAAGTCAATTCCATCACCAGCAATACCATTATCTTCTCGTGCATCTACAGTGAATCCCTCCAACACAGGCATAATTTGATCGACATCAACAAAGTTCAGATCTTTATCATTATGAGAAGGAACTGAGCTTTGTGAAAGTAGCCTGTCCTCACCCTGATGGGATTTTCCTTCAGGAAGGGTTTTCTCAAAACAAGCCAAATTTGCAGAATTTGGCAGATCAAAATTGCTATAAAGAGGTAACGAGTGTTGGCTACTTTGTTCATCACAGGGTTTCGTTACATCTAAAAAGTTGCTACCCGGAAATGGAGTTCTCATTTCCTTAGCCAAGCATCCTCTTGTGTCTCCAGCATCAGCTTCTGTTGAACTCAAGACAAGGGATGCCCCTAACTGTTTGTGATTGATAGGAAAGGAGGACTCTCTATGTTTATTCTCCTCTTCGAAACAAAATTTGCCCTGCATAGACATTGACATGAATGGAGCTCCTGCATCAGAAAAGCTAAAAGAACTACCTGTGAAAACAGGATATTCATGGAAGATTTGTTTCTACTTTCTAGAGACATCAGATCTCCTATTAACAAAGTTGACTTTCACTTACATGAAAGAAGATGGGAAAGGAGGAACCCTAGACGACATTTCACAGTTTCATCTCCACCAAAAAAAAAAAAAAAAAGACATTAAGTCCAAACATGCATATAATCTACAACCTCACAAAATGCAAATCGGCCAATCAACTAATTAATCAAACAGGCAGCTTGCAGCTGAGGATGTTTAGTTAAATTAATGATATACTATTCGGGTCACTTTCCCTATTTCCCCATCTTTGTGTAAATTAGGAGGTAATACTAAGCTATTTATTTACTTCCATCAAAGTTCTACACAGCTGAAGACAATATAACTGGTAATTAAAGTGCCGTCATATTCCAGGTATAATTACGGTTACAAGTTACACTCTCTGAAACATATGCAATCTGATTTCATTTATTTGTCCAGACACTGAATAAATATTTCAGATGGTTCAATGTCATAGATGAGAAAGGATACAAAGCCCCTGTTTGGTCTAGCTAAAAATTAGATTTTTAGAAAAGTATGATAGAAGTTGATAAAATGTATGGTCAAAAATTGATAAAAGTTGTGGGTCCTATAAAACGTGTGGTTGAGTTTTAGAAAATGGGGGCCATAGGTAAAATAATTATTTAAAAAATGTATTCTTGCTTTGCTCCCAGACATGTCAAGAAACATACCTAAGGAAAGCATTCCCTTCCAGTCGAATATGACAATACGTGACACGGACAATCAGGCTTAATCCCTTGCCCAGATGCAGAATATCTATCTTAATAGATAATAAAAATTCTGGAATAATAAGAATAATGATAGAATATATACCTTGACATTTTGAGAATCGGGTGTTGACTCAATGACTCCCATCAAACTCCCATCTTCCTTGAATGCATCCACCAAGACAGCATTGCCTTTGGTTTCAGTGTTCTTCAAACATGAAGTTGTAGGGTCCAGTTGACTGCAATAACGATTTCGCACCCTAAAACTTGGGGAAGTGGTAAAACTATTAGTTTGCTTATCTTCAATCTTTCTCCTCTTAATCTGTGGCCATGAGTGCTCTTCGGTAGGCCTGTATCTTCTTTCAGGTGGTGAGTGCTTCTTAGTGATTTGAGGATCACTTGCACTTGAAATACTGAGAATTTCATTTCCATGATGCAAAGACCCAACTGAATTACTTGATAATAAGCCATTTTCTCCTTCAGGCGGACTCCTATCCAAGTCTCTCTTGTCACTAGACAAATTGTGTTCATGTTTAATAGAAACTTCGCCATCCAGGCATGAGAAAATTTGCGTCTCCCGAGGAGGAAGTTGCCCCTTTTCATCAAGGACGATGCAGGTTGAATCTGCCATTCCATCATTCTCTCCTTGAGGTGGACTCCTGTCCAAGTCTCTCCTGTCACAAGACATATTGTGCACGTGATCACTAGAAACTTTATCATCCAGGAATGGGGAAATTTGAGTCTCCTGAAGAGGAAGTTGCTTTCCTTCATCAATGATAATGCGAGTTGAATATGCAGTTCCAACATTCTCAATCAAGCAATCTTTGGACTCTCCACTTGCCTGGTTGGTTGAATTTGATGAAAAAGATGGCCGAACATTTTGGCTTTTAGAGGCATAGTATCCAGATGCACCCTTATCCTTGCCTTCATAATTATATGCACCCTGTCAAACCAATTGGAGAGTTCAACACTGAAGTAATCAAGAATTTATTAAAAAGGAAACAAGGCAGTAAATGGTCGGCACAAGTATAGAGGAATGCTATCAACGTACAATCCGTCATGCTTGTTAATAATTTTCCGCGTGCATATTTATGTAGAATAATTTTACTTTCCCCTAAGTTTTGAGCTAAATGTGAATTTGCTCTGGGAGGAAATAGGCACATCCACACGTATAACTTTTAATTAAAAAATTAATCACTACAAGTACCCTGACCTATGTATTCCCTGAAATATCAATCAAGCCATCCTCACAAACATGCAGAAGACAGATTAGCCAACAACCAAAATAGATAGATCCTATTTCCAAATAGATCATGGGCTGCTAGAAAACATCCCAGTAAATTTCCACAACATACGTACCACCTATATCTAATCATCAGCTTAATGATTCCAAGTTTCGTACTAAATAAGCGAGTTTACTCTACATTTTTTACAAATGTCAGGGAGTCAACATGGGGGAGTAAATCAAAGACCAAATGAAAACAAAAACACTCTGTACAGCTCGAGCCTCTTGGGATATTATAGAGGCCTTGTATTAAAAGTCTTTCTGAAAGTTTGTATAACAGCAGTTAACCATATTGATCAAGCTTTCATCCAAACAAATTTCAAGAAAGATAAATAAGTGCTGCACAGCAGTTGGAATTCTTTTCAGTGCAAAGAAATATTGGACAATAAACCCCTGTTTGATACATATTAAANAAGCTTTCATCCAAACAAATTTCAAGAAAGATAAATAAGTGCTGCACAGCAGTTGGAATTCTTTTCAGTGCAAAGAAATATTGGACAATAAACCCCTGTTTGATACATATTAAAATTTTCATTTTCATTCTTCTACTCATTTTCAATCACACATTATTCAATAAAATAATATTTTTCATCACATCAATAACTTTTCTTTCTTTTTCAATCACACATTCTGCATCGATTTACTATTTCAAAATATATTCGTCCAAAATAATGTGAATCAAACACACCCTAAGTAACCAAAAAATCCATCTACAAATAGTCTAGCTAACTTACTCAATCCAACTTAAATGTGTATGACTACAAGATGCATCATGCCGACAGGTAAAAAAACACACATGCATGGACTATAAAGGATAAGAACTAACTTAAGCGAAAGAGAAGCTTAAAACTTACATCTTCAACGTGAATATCCGATGAGGATTCGTGTCCTTGATTCAAATGAAGTTCCACTTGATAGATCTCTATATCATGTAACGCATTTGATAAGAAAACATTTGCCTTCTGTAACATTCGAGAGTTTTCAATTGGCACCGCAGCCCCAGGGACATTTTCTAAACTCATTAACATAGAATGCTCACTCATTGCCGATCTATCTTTCTCCATCTGTATCTCGAATTGCTCGTTGACATCAGATTCAAAAGAACCCCTCCAATCTTCCTTTCCTTTGCTTGAGACCTCTGATGTTTCTAATGACTTCTTAGGAGAATTTAATTGATTGATATTACAAGAAAATTCTTTATCTGGTGATAGTTCATTCTCCGACGAAGAACGACGCATATTTTCTAGTGAGTTGTCAAGTTTTATCTTTCTGGATATAGAAGTGGAGGTTTCATTCAAGTTATGTTCTTCCATGTCATCAAAATCGAGTTGCTTTGGTTTCACAACCATAAAACAATCAGAGGGAGCCCGTGCAGCGAGACACTCCAACTCTCTTCTTCGCTTAGCGTCAATAGGACTGGAATTTACAGGCTGTTCTCCTACAAAATCCCGTGAAACAAAGTCATTAGCCACGAGAATTTCAGCATTTCCCTGCAAGGTAACAATATCATGGGTTTCCCCACAAGGCATGACTATTTGACCGCTAGAAGCATTATGATGTTTGTAGTCTGTGTCACCCCGGCTGAAACTATTATAACTATTGACAGGCTCTGTTATGCCTTTGTCACCCGACCTAATTTCAGTCATAGACCCTCTACCAACCAACCCAACAGAAGGTTTGACAAACCCCAAAATCTCTTTTGAAACGTTAAGATGTTCCATTGATGAACCAACTGATGGAGCAAGCATTCTGCAGTCGGCCTTGACAGAGTGAGGAGGTAAATCCTGATCCGCACCTATACCAGGATTCTGTTGGCCAGATCTGCTGAATCTTGTGATTCTACAGCAGGAAAGATTAGCACCCTTTTCCTTGTGCCTTCGGCCATCTTCTAACATTGATTCTCGGGCCCTGCAACTTCCAGTGGGGCCATCAGAAGAACTAATAGCTGCAACTGACCCATTAACATAGTCCGTTTGTAACTTAACCATAGGATTTACTACGGTACCATCTTTCTTATGAGTATCATCAGGAGAGAAATTTGTTGTTGAAATATCATTACCACAACTTTGATGTCTACCATATCTACTAGACCTAGCATGAGCACCGGTATTAGAATCAATGTGTTTTTCCTTGTTTTGACAATCTCTTTCATCAAGTTCCATTTCTCCACAACTTTTACTACTGCTAGCAAATGGTTCGGCCAATTTTGAAAACTCGTTAACACGGTCATCCTGCACATAAACACGTATAGACCTTGATCTCGTTTTACTTTCTATGGCATCATCAAAGGAACTGCCTGCTTCAGCATCAGCAGTAGAATCACTGACAAAAGTAGTGACTTCATGAGAACCCCTAGACCTAGTAGTTCTATCTGTGTAAATATTCATCCCCTTTTCCTTGCTGTGACAATTAGCTTGATCCAAATTCCAGTCCCCACAACTTTGACGACTGATATTGCAGGGTTCAGCCAATTTCGGAGGCTCCCTGATGTGGTCATTCTGCTTGGAAGCAGAAATAGATAATCTAATGCTGCTAATAGGAACATCACTGTCATTCTCATGACTTAAGCAACTCTTAGCTCGTGCCTTCACACTGCTACGATACTCAAGAGCCTTTTGTCTAGACTTTGACCTCTGAAATCTAGCTAGCGATTGATCTGGTGCATTATAAACATTTAAGATCCTTTCATCTGTCTCGTCCACAGGCGAGGAACTGGTAACATCTAGCTCACAAAGCCCATTAGGGGCACACTGAGCACGATTCTCATTGCTGACAGCTGCAACCATCGTCGCATCTTGTGCCTTGAAACCTTTTTCCATGAGAAGTCCATCAGAAATCTCTCCATGATTTTCTGTGACTGGGTTATTGTAGAGGGAGAAACGATCAGTAGAGAAACCAGCTGTAGTTCGGGGATGTGGAAGTAGAAGTTCAGAAATCAGCTCGTCTTTGTTCAGCCCTGCAATAGTGGAAATATTAAGACAATTATATATTGCTGATACATACAGATTATGCAAAGTACTCGTATAAATTCTCAATACACAGCAAACTTGTTAATGAGAACAAACAAAAAGCAAAACCACAGTGTTTGTATCGCAAGGATAATATAACAAAAGCCTGCTCTAACTCTACAAAATTTGAGGGCAAAACTATTTAGTTTATTTAAAAATAGTAAGCAATTAATGGTCAAGAATTAATATCTCCAGAATGTCATCTTGTTTGCAAGCAGGTGGGTAGGGGTTGGATGTTATGCGGCAGCATCTTTTATCCGAAGTACTAATCAACTTTCCACTGTTGTGTTGCTCCTATAGTCATACCTTGCACTTAAAGGGCATAAACGGCAAGGTAATTGTCATTTCCCAAAATAATACAGGTTTATACAACATCGCTATAATTTAAAATTTAAAAAAAAAAAAAAAATTATAACCACAACGCTTTCTTGGGCTTGATTTGACACATGGTAGGTTCTTTCAACTTCTAAACCATAAAATGACTCAAATAATTTATATATATATAAAAAAAAGAAATTGAAATTACAAAATCCCCAAATTTAGTAAAATTTAAGGTGAATGAAGTAAATCCTAGGGCTAACAAATATGAAATTAATTTGGGGACACCTTTGGGATCTGACAATTGGGTAGGGTTCCAAAGCCAAGAAGGGGGGGTAATCCCATCAATGAGCAGTTTAGAAGCAAGGTGCTGGTTATACAATTCCGTTCGCTGCTTGACTTGTTCGATAATCCCATTTTTCCGCTCGAAGATCTGCACAAACAGCTTCTCCACCGTCGTCATTTCTTCTTCTCCACACTGCCCTACACCTCATACAATAATCCATACACCGTCGTCATTTCTTCTTCGTCACACCGCCCTAAATCTGATTATTACTGTTATTAAAGTTCTAGAGAAACAAAATAGAGAGAGAAAGTGCATACGTGCGAGTGTGTGTTTGTGTGTGAGTGAGTGACCGTTGGGTGAATGGTGATGAGCGCGGTGGGGATTTCAAATTTCTTAGAAAAAAGACATGATTGGTGGAGAAATAAATTGAAAGTATAACATTACAGGCTGAATTGTGGACCCGGAAATGTGAGTCGGGCCGGATGTCGGCCCGCTATTTCTTAGACTAATTTTCAAGTCTGGATTGGGCTCTATCTGCCAATAATTGGGCTCCATTTCCATATATGGTCCATAATGATTTTTGAGGAAATTACATGGGGGCAGGTATTTAAACTTTCTAATTCAAAAATCAGGTCAAAAGTTTAATTAATCAAAAATCAGGTATATTATTTAACATATAAAATCCCAAATTTATCCAAACCCTAAA
>CAIGRR010358307.1:0-19877 GCA_903798365.1 Fraxinus sp. 1973-6204 | reverse complement strand
AGAATTGATTTTGAATATTGATATGATGGGAAATGTGTGGTTGAAAAAGAAGAAAAAATTATTTTATTGAAGAATGTGTGGTTGAAAATGAGAATTGATTTACTGTAGAATTGGAGAATCCGTAACAAACAGGCCCATAGGAAATTGGAGTGTAGTTTTGGAATAGCAAAAATTTTGGATTCACAATTAACCCAAATACGATAGTAACTCGTGATTTGGAATTGATATGACGTGTTTGACAACTTAACCCAAATTTACTGTACGAAAAATTGGTTTTTCATAAAATACAGACCGTTAAACATGCAAAATATTTTACGCGTAAATTCAAATTTTTTAGTAATGCATTTTCTAAAAAATCGTTATTCTAAAAATTATTTCCTCCCAAAAACTCTTTAGGCCATGTTCGAGCCAAATTATTGTAGAATAAGAATGAAAAATATAGTCGTTATTGGGGCCCACACAAAAGAGAGAAAATTTGAATATAAATGTTGATGTGATGGATAACGATCATATTTTTCATTTTAATGAGATAATAAGGTGGCTCAAACAGGGCCTTAGCCTTTGTTTAACAGTCATTATTTTTAGCCCTTGTTTGAGCCATGTCAAAATTTTTATTTTCATTTTTTTACTAATTTTCAACTAAACATTCTTCAATAAAATAATATTTTTCATCACATCAATAATTTTTCATTCTTTTTCAAACACATATTCTCCATCAATCTATTATTCCAAAATACATTCTTTCAAAATAATATGGCTCAAACACACCCTTAAACTTTTTTCTACATACTAATTTTTAACCACATATTCACATAATAAAATCTCTATTTGTCTTCCATTCTTTCAAATTTTTTTCTTCTCTATAGTCATTTCAATCACATTAAAATAATAAAATATTTTACACAAAGATATAATTTTTTTTACTTCTTAACCACACGTCCTCTTAAAAAAATCACTATTTTTCCAAAAACTGGCCACAAAACAGGGGCGAAATATTTTGCACGTAAACCCACACTTTTTCTACTTTTTAGCCATACATTTTCCTAAAAATTAATTCAACTCTATTTTCCCAAATAATGGTTCAATTTTATTCAAAATGTATTTTTTTTTTCAATCACACGTTCTCTAATAATACACGTAAATTCAAAATTTTTCTTTTCTTAATCACACATTCTTTAAAATTATTTTGAAATACAATTTTTTTTCATTAAATCTGATTTTAATAGAATTCAAATAAGGGCTAAAAAGGGAGATAGACGTAGATTAAGAGATTCTTCGGTGCACATTTTGGGAGTGAGAATGTATTTTTATTGTTGATGTAATGAGAAATATGTGGTTGAAAATGAAAAAAAAGTTATGATGTGATGAAAAATATTATTTTATTAAAAAATGTGTAATTGAAAATGAGTATAAGAATGAGAATGAGAAAAATAATGTAACTCAAACAAGGGCTAACTTCTAGAATAATGCTCATCGATCAAGGTTAATAATAGGAGGCTAGGCGACAGAGTTTAGCGGGAGGGTGACATTGAGCCCCCGTTTGGCCCTCATTTTTTCCCATTACGTTACATTAATTTTTTTCTCTTCATTTTAACCACACATTAATCAAATAAAATAATTTACACAAATCTAAAACTTTTCTTTATTTTTCTACTACACATTTTTCCATCAATCACTATTTAAAAAATTCTCAACACCCCAAAATGAGGGCCAAACAGGGGCTGATTGTGTTGTGTGTGCGTATTTTTTTTTTTTTTTTTCCCAAATGTCCAATCATGTGTTCCCTTCTATCACTATTTAGATGCCAAAGGGAGGTAAACAAGCTTTCACTAGAAGCTAGGTTTGTTCTTTTTTGGAGTTTTTTTTTTTTTTCCCTCACTAGAAGCTAGGTTAATTGTACCTCCCTTGAATAATATTTAAGAGAAGAAATTTCCCGCCAAAACCTCTAAATGTGCCGCTAATAATCCTCCGTAACCTTCAAATTCACTGCAAAGAAAGCAAGAATCCACACCGTCTGCGTGAAAAATGTCGGACTCCACTTCTTCACCAACCCAACAATCAATAAACCCTAATCCTAATCCGAAATCGTCTAAGAATATACTCCACATCGGAGGCCTACCAGTAGAATTCCCGTACCAGCCGTATGGCACGCAGCTCGCGTTCATGAACAGGGTGATTTCGACTCTGGATCGATCTCAGAGGGATGGAAACTGTCACGCGCTACTTGAGTCACCCACGGGCACTGGGAAGTCACTATCTCTCCTTTGCTCTACCATCGCGTGGCAGCAGAATCGGAAATCAAAGAATCTTCAGGCGAATTTGACGCACTCGAGCTCGAAGCCTAACCCCGAGGCCACCACTGATCCTATTAATCATGGCGGCGGTTTCATTCCTGAAACCCAGCCCTCAGGTGTTAAATATGATCAGAATTCGATTAATTTTGATTTATTTTTTTTGTCTGTAGATGATAGAAAATATTAACGGAACAGCAATTGTGCCCTTTTGTTTTACCGCTCCTTTCCCTTGTTGCCCGATTTCTGCGTAGACTAATTGTCGCATTTTTGAATGTTATTAGGATAAGTTCCACATTTTTTGTAATTTCAATTAACTCATGAGTAAATAAAGTGTTATCATGCCCCCGCTGTATATTCATTCTTGAACTTTCTAAGATATGTCACAGGTTTGATGGCATCATAAGCTTCCCTGTTAAGCTTATGCAATTTTTTAGGATACTGTTTGTCACCTCTTCTGAAATTGTGGATTATCTTTATTGCATAATTCAGGCATTGTTTACTATTTCTAACATTTTTCTTGGCTTCCTTTTCAGGAAATCCGGGAATAGCTCCACCTGCCAGAACAAATCTTAGAAAAGAGAAGTCAAAACTGGCTCCCACCATCTTTTATTCTTCGTAAGCTTCATTCATGTTAGGTTAACATTAGGTTGTCTTTCTAGGACAAATTTGGAGATCAGAATATGATATTTTGGTCATGAAACTGATTGAGGTTGTAAAGGTTTAGGGCAAACTTGAACATGATTTCACATCATAACGTTTGTATAATCTTCTGCCTTCAGTATTCACATTGTGTTCAGCTACTTTTGATACTATAATGGGATTTGCTTAAGCTTTTATGAATATTATGCATTTAAAAACAACTAGCTCTTATAGTTAACTTGCTTTTATTAGGAGGACGCATACTCAAATTACTCAAGTGATCCAAGAATACAAGAAGACATCTTACCGAGTGCCTATGGCGGTCTTGGTAGTATTTCTGAACCAATACCTAAAATTTCTCTCCTTTTTTAAATTTCACAAGATCGGTACATTTTATACCTTTGCGAATATAAATTTCATGAGCAAAGGGTTTATGATGGAATCACTGTAAAATCAACACTTCTCCTTTGTTCTAAAAATGTAGCCTATGAAGGGAAAATTTATAGAGTCCATGCTGAAGGAATTTGCATATTCTGGCATAAGTAGAAATGATCATTGTGGGGGCACACAACTGTTTTTGCATGGGTTAATGCAGTGGCAGAGCCATAATTTTGAGTTTTAGGGGCGGGCCAACAAAGTTGATGGAATTATGTAAAAGGGACAAACTATGCAAATAGTACTAAAGGTTGGTGAATGACAAGTCTGATGTTAAAAGTTGAGGATGTATTTGCTATAGATATTAAAAGAGTTAAGACTAATTGTGCAAATTTATTACAAAAACGGGAGGAAAGTTAATAATGTGGCTGGAACCTTCACCGTTTGTGGCCACAAAAGTAAAATATATATATTGGAATTTTGTAGAAAAAATTTGAAAATGTTACCGCGGCTAGGATTGTGTCTCTTCCCCTAGGTTTTATGAATGTTTACTGTTTATGTAAGTTGAGTATGAGTGACATTTTGAGTATGTATATGGGTTCTGCCCCTTTTTGGCGCGGAAACATCTCTTTCAACTATAATAAGATCATAATCAAGTCAAGCAAGTCATGGGCCTGTAGTATAGGCTTGCGCTCAAGTTGTGGCGAAGAATTTGGGGATGACAGAGCATATATGCATATTGTTATGATCTGAAGAGTTTGGTATAGATTTACAACTTTTGAGAACTAACTGCGGTAGTTCTATTCCTTTCACTTTTGCTTGGTCTTAATGTGTACCAAACATGAGCTTAAGACTAATTGTGCAAATTTATTACAAAAACGGGAGGAAAGTTAATAATGTGGCTGGAACCTTCACTGTTTGTGGCCACAAAAGTAAAATATATATATTGGAATTTTGTAGAAAAAATTTGAAAATGTTACCGGGGCTAGGATTGTGCCTCTTCCCCTAGGTTTTATGAATGTTTACTGTTTATGTAAGTTGAGTATGAGTGACATTTTGAGTATGTATATGGGTTCTGCCCCTTTTGGCGCGGAAACATCTCTTTCAACTATAATAAGATCATAATCAAGTCAAGCAAGTCATGGGCCTGTAGTATAGGCTTGGGCTCAAGTTGTGGCGAAGAATTTGGGGATGACAGAGCATATATGCATATTGTTATGATCTGAAGAGTTTGGTATAGATTTACAACTTTTGAGAACTAACTGCGGTAGTTCTATTCCTTTCACTTTTGCTTGGTCTTCAACCATCATTTCATCTTTTGGACACTTCACCTTTATGAGACAGTATGTGTTTTCACCTATCCTTTCGTTTTCTTTCAGGGATCAAGGAAACATTATTGCACAAACCCAAATTTACGTGGAGCTGATAATATTGATGAGCAATGGTGCTTTCTTTTTCCCTTGAAAGATAAAATTATTTTACACTTTTTTTTTTTTTTACTTCTAACTGCATTGTCTGAATTTTCCATTTTTTTACTTCTAACATGCATTGTCTGAATTTTCCAGTAAGTTGCTTTTGAAGAATAAAGAAGCTCTCTGCTCAGAATTTAAGTGAGTTATATTTGATTTGGCTTACTGTTTTCTATTTTGCCTGTAATGCATGGTTAGACAAACTGTTCTCAGCCAACTCTGTCCCTATTAGAAATGTCCATAAAGTCAAAGGTCATCCATCTCTTCAGAAAGGAGGCTGCCACGAGATCCATGATATTGAAGACCTTGTCAAAATTGGACAAGTTGTCAAAGGTTCACTCCTTGTTTTAATGGTTTCTTAGTCTTGGTGGTTTAACCAACACGAGTCTCTAAAGTGATTTTTTGGGTTTCAGGTTGTTCATATTTTGCATCACGGTCCATGGCACAAGATGCGGATTTGGTTTTTTGCCCATATAACTACATTATTAATCCCATCATCCGGGATGCGATGGAAGTAGATATTAGTGGGAGCATTATTATTCTTGATGAAGCACAGTAAGTTACAAGTAGCCACTTGCCTTCCAAATGTAATATTTACACAGCCCAATTGTTGGAGAAAACGTAGGAACCACCACTTGCTGCCTTGTGCCATTTTCACGAAGTACAAGATGATACAATTATTAAAAAATGATCTTAACATAGCAGCTGTAATTTATTTTGGTCGGCAGCTAGGCATGAGTTTGGAACTTTATATTCAAAGAAATTAGGTAAATTTGATTCTTTTTTGCAGTTATGGAAATGACTGTCATAACTCAAAAAGAAATGCAAAGTTCTTAAAACGATTGTGTCATCACTCAAAAAGAATTGGAACAGAATTTCTTTCTTAAATCATAATTTGTGATTCAATGAATTAGTAACTGGCTACACTATGTCAAGAATTTTAGTAAGCATCATTTACTCGTCCTTCAGTTTCTTCTTATCTTTCCTTTAACTGTTTCAGTAATGTAGAAGACACATCTCGTGATGCTAGCAGTTTTGATGTTGACGAAGATGCTTTGACTTGTAAGTGCAAGTCTGTAACTCTGATTCCTTACCAATTGATATATCTCACTCGTTTGCATTTTGGAAGATCTGCAGACAGAACTGGAGAAGCTCAGCCATGATAATTACTTAAATTACCATCCTTTACTGGAAATGACACAGGTGATCATTTTGATCTCATGAACATTCCATATGCATCCAGATTTCATTCACAGCTATCAGAAATTGCCCCCTTTTCTGTAGGACATATTGAGTTGGATTGACAGGAGGAAAGAAACCTTAGTAAAGCGTGATTTTCAACATTACTTCCACTGGTTAGTTATTCTCATATATGCTTATCACCTCATATTGTTGATCCCTCTTATACTGATCATCTGTAATGTGTGATCTCAAAGCTGCTCAGTTTTTCCTGGGTGCCTCACCTCAGTTATTATATGTTTAATGGCTCTTCAAATATTTACAAGTTTTTGTTTTACCGTTCATGAATATAGAACCTGTTTGAGCCCCCTTTTTTTGGCCAAAAATGCATTTTGGAATAGTGATTTGATGAATAATGTGTGGCTAAAAAATAAAGAAAATTTTTGGATTTGCGTGTAATATTATTTTATCGAAGAATGTATAAATGAAAATATGAGAGAAAAATGTATTTTAGAAATAATGGGGACCAAACAAGGGCATATTTTTAATTCTTCAAAGAGTTATATGTTTTTTTTCGAATAGGATTTAAAATAACTTGTTCATTTACAAATAATCAATGAACAAAAACATACATATGTTTTAAAATAATAAAGATGATTAAAAAGAAATAAATACATTAAATGAAGAAATTAAGTTTTAATAATTTGCAATCCTACTGTAATTTTGTCTGGCTTGGTTTGTGACATTTTCTTTTAACTTTTTTGTTTTATTATATCATAAGAATTGTACTGTCTTATGCTTAAGAAATTGAAGCACTTTTGTCATAACATTAAAAATGCTTGAAGTCAGCATTATACAAGGTACAAACTTTGGATTTTCCCTTTTCTGTCATCAAAATTTTGTATCTATTGTCTTTATAAAAGAAAAAAAGGTTAATTTTGACGAAAATATTATTGTAACCACTATGTGCAAAAAGTGAAAAAAAACAAAAAGGATTTATCTTTCTTTAAGCTAAAAAAAGGCTCCCATCTAAATCAAGAATGAGAAAATAAAAAAAAAAATTAAGAGAATGAGAAGGAAGAAAGATGAGCTATTACCATTTTTAGTAATAGTTTTGAATTGGCATAAACACAAAAGGGCAACATTTATCTTCTTTTGCCTGACAAGGGAGATTTTTGTCCGACAAGGGTGTTAATATAATATCAGTACATTGGGAAGTTCGGGAAGTGTCATTGTAATTTGCTTATCTATTAGTTTCATTTTAATTCACAAGTAGGTCTTTCTACACAAGCCCTTATCATTGCATAGTTCAAAACTTATTAGACTCCTATATTTCTTATAGATAAAAGATAAGGATGTGCCAATTCATTTAAAGGTATAGACACGTAGAAGATATTATGTTGTGCAAATTTTTGTTCCACCATTTGACAAGTTTTGCATTGTTTGCACGAGTATTTTCGTGCAAGGGACATTTTATTTGCAATATGCACATTGCATCTCTTTACTTGTTGGAAACTCGTATTTTTTGCTTAGTGCACTATTTTTGGATGCATTAACTTAAAACACTTGTGTGCGTGTTTTGCAAAGCTTAGCTTATAATGTAAGCCAATTAAACTACACGTTTCATACGACCTAAAACTATTATCCTCTTAGCACTGTTTTGCCTTCATTTTCTAAAATTTATTTTTTGTCACTCATTTTTAATAACACATTTCATGGGACACTACTTTTCAACCACATTTCATTAACATTTATTGAAATTTTATTAAAAATCAAGCATGAACTTATTATTCATACATTCTATAGGACTAGGACCTACAACTTATAATGAAATCATTTAAATTTTAATGGGAAATTTGCACTTTTAGTCCCCAACCTTTATGAAATGTAACAACTCTACCATCAACCCTTTTTAGCACAATCTATCCCAACCTTTCAATCATGTAGCAAAATTAGTCATCACCTCTATTTTAGCCATTAAATGATTGATTTGCTCCTCTTTTGAAATAAACAAAAATAAAAAAAGGCATTAAAACAACAAAAAATAAGGAAAAATTGCAAATACGGTCAATTTTCTTAGTTTTTATTGTTTTACTGCTTTCTTTTATTTTTGTTTATTTAGCCCCAGTTTGAGCTCTTTTTTGGGATAAATAGATTTTGTAATAGTGATTTTTGAATAATGAGTGGTAAAAAATAGAATATTTTTTGAATTTACGTGTAAAATTATTTTATGGGAGAATGTGTGATTGAAAATGAGTTTAAGAAAAAATGAGGCTCAATCAGGGGCTCAAGTAGAAGGGAAGTTCCTTCATTTAATGGTCAAAATGGAGGGACTAGTTTTGCTACATAATTGAAAGGTTGGGATGGATTATGCTAAAAAATGCTGAAGGTAGATTTGTTACATTTTGCAAAGGTTGGGGACGGACGAAAACTGCAAGTTTTCCAATTTAGTCCTTGTTTGAGCCACATTACTGTAAGAAAATGTATTATGAAGTAGTGATTTTTGGAGAATGCGTGGTTAAAAGATAATGGAAAGTTTTCGATTAACGTGTAAATTTTTTTGTTGGAAGAATGTATGGTTGGAAATACGTTTTGAAAAAATGAGTTTTTGAAAAAATGGGGCCAAACATAGACTTAAATTTAAGCACTTCCAAGCATGCTCTAAATGTATCCCCTTTTTCACAACTTAAGCTTATAAATGAAGTGATTTAAAATGACATCGAAGATGACAAAGGCCCTTGGTTTAAGTCTCGCCGTCACCAATTTATTAAAATTGTGCATATGTTAGGCTTTTGATTAAAATGAATCCAACCTGCACGTGAGAGAGTGTTTTGACAATATTAGAGTTATGATTGTCTTCTTCGTCAGATATTCTCCGCTTGTGTTCAAGAAAGAAATGCTCTGGCTTCTCACAACTTCATCTCATTCTTTTCCTTTTCTTATGTCTGTTTTGACCAATTTTTTATTTTATTTTTTATCAAATTGTTTCTTTGTAGCTGGACAGGAGATAAGGCTTTAAAAGAGCTAGAGGAAGCTAACATAACACTGCAATGCTTTCCTATCTTACGGGAATGTGCCACAAAGGTAGATTAGTCAACTTTTAATGATCAATCAAATAAAATTACTCTTTTGCATAAAATGGTTGGTCATATCATTGCTAACTCCTACTATCTTGTTGCGATTGTTTTCACATCACCCTGAAGGCAATTAGAGCTGCTTCAGAAGCTGAGCCGGGTATTGCTCATTTAAGTGGAATGGCAACAATTATACTTGAAGGTATTTGGTCTTTGTTCTCAAACCCTGACCATAATATAAATTTCTGACAATGGGAATTGGCTATGTGATTATCACTCAGGATTGTTCTCTTCACTCAATTACTTCCTCTCTGGAAATGGTGTCCATGCTTATGACTATGAGTTGGCATTGCAAAGATCTGTTAAAAGAGAGGGTGGTAAGTAAATGTTCATTTTATTTTATAACTTCAGGATGTCCAAATTTCCTATTTTAGCTAATAATATGGATTTACTGGCCTAGAGTAGTAAAGTTAATTGTTCTGACCCTAAGTAAAACTTACTATGCTAGCAAATATATTTATGGGGTCTGAGATGCTACATCGAACAGAGCACTGGGGGAGTGGAATGCCATAACTCTCTAGCAAGTGAAATTAAAACAGACACATATTGAAGACTGTACGAAGGATCTAGAATTACATGCTAGTTCAGAGCTTGTCCCCTTAATTGATAGGAATTGATATATTCCAAAAATTTATTGGATTTTTGTACGAAAATCAGTTTTGTTGAGCAATCACTTATTCTGGATGCTACATTTTGTTTAAGATTCCACAATACATTAGATGCCCTCAGTGGAAGAACTTGGAGCATTCTCTTGAGGAGAGAAGTTAACATGTCTCGGAAAATATAAGGAGGAAACCACAAGCAATAATAGCAAGAACCTATTGTAAATAACAGCCAAGGTCAATCAGTGCAGCTTACAATTTATGTTTTAAACTTAAAACTAATCGGGAGCCAAATTCATTTACCAACGGATATGAAGCAAAGATAAAGTTAAAAAAGATTGGTTAGACCATGTCTGCTTTCATCACTTCATATAATGGAGATCCTAATTGATATTTTCAAAAGACTTTTTGTAAATTGGACATTTATTTTAGATAAAAATAAAATAAAAGTAATTTTGTTTTGATTTATGTAATTATATTTCTTTCTGTAATTGTTAGGTTTAAATTAGATAAATTTCAATTAACAATCAAATCAATTTTTGATATATTCTCTTCTTCTGCTCACTTTATCTCTCCCATCCTGCGTCATCACATTATGTGTGCAACATGAAATCCAATTTCAGAAACCACATAAGGACTGTTTTAGTTTTAGTATATACGAAGAGACCTGCTGTAATGGCCAGATTGTTAAGCCATATGTTACTCAGAAACTTTGTTCTTGTAATTACTGCTTCACTACTTTATTTTTCTCACGAGGTACTTGTTAACTGCTGCAGGTGACTGGACACACACATTTAGTTTATGGTGCTTGAATCCAGCTGTTGTCTTCAAAAGCATTGCTGACGTTTCTCAGTCAGTGATTCTAACATCGGGGTAAATATAGTTGCATATAAGTTATTTCTCGATGAAAGTGTATTTTTGTCAATCATGGTTACAATAAGTTATCTATGCTTAGTTTGTTAGACTCGTGCTGTTTACTTTCAGTGTCTATAATGTTTGTATTGCCATTAACGCAATATAACTCTCATGAGGTCAGCAGATGGATATTGAAACTTTTGGTGACAATTTTATTGTAAGATGACATCTTTTTTGATAGTTCCTGTGAAACTTGGGAACCCTTCATACTTCCTCTCTTAGTCATTTGTGTTACTTCAGTTCTATGCTAAATGGTGTATATAATTGTCAACTCATTCAACGGTAAGATATTACCGTCCATAGAAGATAGTTCTTACTATATTTACATCTTTGTTATAATTTATATTAATTTTCTTTCAGTTTGTGTTCCACACTCTTTTCTACCACCTGTTTTGCTCTTACCCTTTGACCTGGCTATCTTTGCAGAACTCTGTCACCACTGAACACTTTCTCATCTGAACTTGGTGTTCAATTTGGAACATGCCTGGAGGCTCCACATGTCATAGATGTTGATTCACAGGTAGACTGAATATCTTCTTATGTTATTTATGCTTGTTTGGTTGCACTTGCTTCTCTTATCCCTACCAAGAACTGATTTCTCAGCCATTTACCACAGGTGTGGGCTTCTGTGATTACCAATGGTCCAGGTAATTATCCATTAAATGCAAGTTACAAGACTGCAGATGGGTATGCTTTCCAGGTATTGCAGCAAGCTCTACTTATTCCCTTTCTATGTTGAATGGAATTCTTCTTACTAATGCAAGCGAGAAGTTATTTCTTTTTAAAGGATGCTCTTGGCAAATCTTTAGAAGAAATATGCAAAATTGTACCTGGTGGGTGTTTGGTATTCTTTCCTAGCTATAAGCTGCTGGACAAAGTAAGCAAACGTTGGCAGGAAACTGGTCAATGGTCTCATCTGAATGCTCAGAAATCCCTTTTTGTTGGTAAGATTAGTTTAATTCATGCCAAGGGTATGTGTATGTGATAAAATTATATGTATACTATCAAATTAAACAAAGTAAATTGAGCAAATATTTTTTGTAAAAGTGGGAACACAATAAATCTTATTTGCCTTTCACATGTTGCCATATCACTACTAGTCTACTACTATTGATCCATGATATTCTTCCACGATTTTGGATTTTTGTTTAGAACCAAGGGGAAGCAGCCAGGAAGGTTTTCAGCCTGTTTTGAAGAATTACTATGACTCTATTCGTCAAAGTACAAGACAGGTGATTGGAAGAAAGATACGCCGTAAAAAATCAGATTTTAAAAGTGGAGATAAGGTGAAATCTCCAAAAACTACTAAATCGGGTGCTGCTTTTCTTGCAGTTTGTCGAGGCAAGGTAGCTAAGAGTAATCCTTTCAATTGTGTTGTGTCATTTTACTTACTTTAAAGCACCATCTTGCAACTTCAAACACAGACTGTGCAACCACGTGGCTCATCTCAAAGCACCAATCTTCACTATTAAATATACGTATGATTGGCCACATGTCGACATATATTCACATTCAAATGCCATAGTACAAAATAAATCCATCGTATCGCATAACAATACTGTCTTGCTTGTAGTCAAATAACATCTTTACTCACCTCAGTAATAATGGAAAAATGATGTACTGGGATCTCCGTAGCACGGACATTTCAATTAGAATAGCGTGTCCGTGTCGGACACGTGTTGACACCCTTCGGACATTCTAACATAATTATTTTTCTTTTATTAAAAATGTTACATATTTTTAACTCAAATTTATTAGTAAAAATAACAAATAGATGCTCATATTTAAAAAATTTCAAAAAGAAAAATTAATAATAAGTATAAAACTAAATTTATATTATATAAATGAAGAATTTTAAAGATTTTAATCAACGTGTCGGCTATGTATCGTGTTAGAACTTTTTTGAAAAATCGCGTGTCAGCGTATCCGACACATATCATGTCGGTGCATCATAGACTGGGATGATCTTGTCCAGTCCCAGCAGACCAACGGTTTGTTCAATACAAACTGTATGTTTCCATAAATATATACAACCCAATATACTTTATTGTCTTATATTTATATTCTTTCACGAAAAGTTGTTAGTCATCTCTTAAAACCTAGTTATAAGCCTTATTTCTTGTAATAGTCATGGGCATCACCAATATAAGTCCTCGAGGCTTAGGACATCTAAACCAATTGTTTAGGGGATGGAGGAGACACATGTTGTAATACCAAAACGTTAGGTAATGATACTTTAGGATTTTGCTGCAATGGGTAGTGTTGACTCCTTATGCCCCCTTTTATGCTATTTTTGATAGTTCATCAACATTCCTAGTTTAATATTTGTTTTCAAAGCCAAAAATAGATAATAATACACTTCCAAAAGTCCATCAAGAGTAAGATGTTAAAGAAAGGTTATAAATTACTGTAAATTAGCATGCTGTAAATCAGGCCTACAATCTATGTAAATCAGTGTGTACCAATTAGTGTAAATAGGGCAGTAAATCAGCTCTTAAGGTTGTAAATTAGGGCTGTATATTAGGACTACAAATCATTGTAAATCAGCAAATGGTTGTAAAGTAGGGCTACAATTTAGCTTGTATATTATTTATATAAAGGGTATTCTTTAACAAGAGAGGATATAGTTTTCTTACAAAAAAAACTCTCTAATTTGTCGTGATATCATAGCCACAATTCTGACAATTCTTGTCCAGTTCTTAGTTCTTGGTTATTCTCAATCAATTTCAAGTATCACCCTTCTTGATTCGTTTTAAAGGCAAAAACTACTCAACCTGAAAATTTTAATTTATGGTTTTTGTCAAAGGCAAGGATCTATGAGGTCATGTTGATGGCAACAAACCTGCTCTTAATAAAGGTATAGGCCCAAATCTGTACACCAAAGGGAAGTTAAGGACGTCGAAGTAATGATGTGGATTCTCGGTTCCGTCGAATCCAAACTTCTCTTGAACCTTTAACACTCAAAGACTGTCGTTTAGATTTGTACTTACCTTAAGGTCTACACTTAAAACAACACCGCTCGTTTCCAACTTGAACTTGGTGCTTGTTTGATATCCATTAATTTATTTTATGGTTTGCTACATAATCATTTTCAACCACATATTAACATAATAAAATATTCTACACGTACACTAAAAAATTTTCCCTACATTTTAACCACACATTATTCTAAAAATCACTATTCAAAATTCATTTTTTCTACAATAATGGTTGTCAAACAGGCTACTGATTTGGCCACTCTCCAATAGGACAATCTCTCCATCTCTAATTTTTACTCTACTTTCATGAATCTTTGGGTTGAATATACAGACATTATTTATGCTACTCTACCTTCTGAAGGTCTTAGTTACGTCCAATTAGTCCATTAAACTAAGAAGGCTCAGTTTCTTATGAAACTAAGATCTGAATTTAAAAGCATTCGATCTAATCTTATGAATCGAGATCATGTTCCCTATCTGGATGCATGTCTCAATGACTTATTTCGTGAAGAACGACTTCTTACTCAAACTACCATGGAAGAACATCGCTTCACATCTTCCCGTGTTCCAATGGCTTCTGTAGCACAAGGTAAGTTAAGAGGTCGGGACATGAGCACCATCTAGTGCTTTAGTTGTAAAAAATTTGGCCATTTGGCTTCTAATTGTTCCAACTAGTTTTGCAATTACTGCAAAAAGGATGGTCATATTATCAAAGAATGTCCTACCCTCCCCCTTAGAAATATGAAACAACATATATGACCATAGTTGACTCTTCTAGTTTTGATAGTTCTATGGATGCAACACCTCTGACACAAAGTGCTCCTGCTCGTGTTCTACTGGTTGACTCCTGAAATGATCTTGTCTGCATTCTCTTCTTTAGGACTCTCAGGTAAACCCTTCTCTACATTTTCTCCTTAGCTTTTTGATACTGTAGCCTGAAATCATATGACAAACAGCACCAAATCTCTTCCCAATGTACATAAGTACTTTGGAAATCTTGAGATTCATACTGCTGATGGTAGTTCTTTACCTATTACAGCCACTGGTGATGTTTCTCCTTCTCTAACCAATATCTCTGTGTCTCCTTACCTTGCCACTAATCTTGTTTTTGTTTATCAATTGGTTGAAAATGATTTGAAAGTTGAATTTTTTAAATCTGGTCGTATTATGCAAGATCAACAATCAGGGAAGATGATCGCGTGAGGGCCTAAAGTGGGACGTCTTTTTCCTTTTCACTTTACCTTTATCTCTATGTTTTCATTTCCTTTTGTCAATTGTAACTCTGTTTATGTTGATTGCAAAGCATGGCACAGACGTCTTGGACATCCAAACTCTAATATACTTTATAATTTGCTCAATTTTGGTTTACTTAGGAATTAAGAATCACTTTCACTTAATGTTGTCCTATTTGATTGTGATTTTGTTAAGCTTGGTAAAAGTAAAACAATGACACTAACCACTCACATACCAAATATTGTTCACCATTTGACTAGATTCACTGTGATGTGTGGGGTATGACACCAATCACTTCTCATGTTAATTATAAGTACTTTCACTTTCATAGATGACTAAAGTTGATTAACGTAGATTTACTTCATGTGTTCTAAAGGAGAAGTGTTTTTTTTTTTTGTTTTTAAGCTTTTTCACGCAATATTTAGACCTAATTTTCTGTCAATATTAAAAACTTGCGTTCCGAAAATAAGTTTGAGTGCATGTCTAATTTGTTTCAGGATTTTTTGCAAACTCTTGGCATCATCTTACATCGTTCTTGTCCTTCAGTCCCTCAGCAAAATGGGTTGGGTTAAATGAAGAGTCTTCATCTTCTCGATGTTGTAAGCACCCTTTTATTAGGTCATCTGCAGTGTTTTAAAAAGTTTAAAGCGTGGCTAGGCGTGGAGGCTAAGCTTCAAGCTTTGCGAGCCCAGGCGAAATTTAGGCGTAAAAAAACGTTTTTTCTTTTAAATTTTATTTTAAATTTTTAATTATTGTAAAAAAATTCGATAATTCAAATAATACATACCAAACATTTAAAATTATAAAATATTGTATTTACTTAATAATTCATACATAAAGATAAGTTTCAAAATCATAATTACATAACGTAAATAACTTGTAGCTTAAATTTTATTTAATCTAACTCTTTATCGAATTCCAATTCAATATCTTCTTTTTCATCTAATTCGTTCTCCGTATCGTCTGATACAAAATCATTATTCTCGGGCTCCCTTATTTCTGTGGGTTTTTTTAAAAAAAAAGAGGAAAAAATTGGGTGTGCCTAAAAATGCCTAGATGAGCATTAAGCGATCAATATTGTCGTGGATAGCTTAATTTTCGCTTAATCTCAAGGCGAAGCATTTTCATCACTCTTCGCCTAGGCGCGCATTTTAGAACACTGGTCATCTGTGCCCTTTCGGTTCTACTATCTACCTTATTAATCGATTACCTTCTTCCTTGTTGAACAATGTATCTCCCTTTACTAGATTATTTAGTCATCCTTCAAAATATTCTAACATTCGTACATTTGGTTGTGTATGTTATATTCATCTTCAAACTCACAGCTCAGTCAGTCCAATGTGGTTTTCTAGGATATTTTGTACATCAAAAAGGTTATCTTTGCTATGATCCAAATTTATATCGTATTTAGGTTTCTAGAAATGTAATTTTTCTAGAAAATCAGTATTTTTAACCACTTACCCAAATCTCCCTTCCCTTTCATTTTTTGTATTGTTATTGTTTATTAACATTCCTGTAGATTTGACAACTCCTAAGCCTTTTCTTATGTATCAAAGACGATCCCGCTCCAGAACAAATCACTTTTCAGCACCTCCTAAGCCCCTTCTAGCTCATCCATTGACTTCTGATTCTGTTTCAGCAACTACACATGCCCCTCTCAGGCATAGTATTCGGGTTTGTAAACCCTTAGATAGGCTTGGTTTCATACCTTTATCTTTGACAGCTACATTATCTTCTATTCCCTCGTGTTATAAACATACAGTGGAGCATGAGTGTTGGCGAAAAGCTATTGAAACAAAACTTTTTGCGCTTGAAGAAAATTAGACCTAAGATGTTTCATGCCTCCCCATCCGCGAAACCTAATGGGAGTAAGTAGGTGTTTTTCATGAAGTTTCGTTCTTGTGGTTCCTTAGACAGTTACAAGGCTTGGTTGGTGGTTCTGGCAACAAGCAAGAGTATGACCTAAACTATGATGAGATATTTGCACCGGTAGACAAGATGACAATTGTGCGAACAATCCTAGCCATTGCTACATATAAATCCTGGCTCTTATATCATATGGATGTTAATAATGCATTTCTACATGGTGATCTTAATGAGGAAGTTTACACGAAACTTCTCTGTGGTATGCCTACTTCCTCACCTATTGATGTTTGTAAACTAAAATGCTCTTTATATGGTTTGAAATAGGTGCTTAGAGCATAGTTTGAAAAATTCCAAGCAACTAATCATTTTTCGTTTATTCAAAGTCAGAACTCGTCTATTTTACTACAGAGGACTTCTAATGGCATATCTGTCCTCCTTGTTTATGTGGACGACATCATTGTTACTATTTTCGATATGGCAGCCATCTCTATAGTTCAGAAATTGTTGCATTCTAGTTTCCATATGAAAGACCTTGGCGAACTTACCTATTTTTTAGGTCAGAGGTGCTTCGTCGACCTCAGGGTCTCTTCTTGAGTCAAACCAAGTATATACAGGAGTTGGTTCTGTTAGCAAAGCTCACAGATACTGCTTCGGTGTACATCCCTATGGAAATTAATATGAAATATAGGTGGGACGAAGGTGAGCTCCTTGAGGATCCCACTCTCTATCTAAAGCTTGTTGGTAGTCTTATCTATCTAACCATCACCCGACCAAACATTTCCTGTGCCGTTCGCACCATCAGCAAGTTCATGCAAACACCCCGTTAGATGAAGTAACACGTGGCCTCATCTTAATGGTTGAGGTCTTCTTTTAGATGTCACTCCAACAAACCTAGGTTGACAGACATTTAATGATTTTAAAAAGCAGCCCCCCTAGTGCCTAAGTTTGACATTCAATATCTAGACTAACGATTTGACCTTAATGTGATGATGTAATGAGTTGTCATGTCAATCAATCACAGGCGGATCCTATACAGAAGATCTTTTGAGAGGATGTGAACTGAAAGGTGCCTTTTTGAATGGTGGCCAGGAACCTTGCACATCTCTGCAGCATACCTCGCACTTCGGCTTAACCATTGATGGTTAACCATTATATGGGACCTCGGCTGAAGTGGTGCATCATCTCGGCTAAGTAGGAGGTGACGTGGAGTGTAGGCCTTATTAGTTTGCTCAGTTGGTTGTCACGTTGGCAATGATTTGGAGCCTCTTCATGAGAGGTGTGACAATGCTGATTAGACAAGTAGCCCAGTCACTAGAAACTCTACTATCGAATGGTGTATGTTTTTTTATGATGCTCTTATATTTGGAAAATGCAAGAAGCGGGACTACATTTCTAAGTCATTCACAGAGGCCGAGTATTGCGCCATGTTCGCTGCCAGCTCCGAAATTATATGGCTACATGGTCTCCTCATACTCCATTACATGCTAACAATACTAGTGCTATCCAAATTGCAGCAAACTTCGTCTATCACGAGCGTACGAAGCACATAGAGGTTGACTGTCACTTCATCCGAGATGCCTTGACCGCACGGTCATCACCCTTCCACACATTTCCACTACTCTACAACTTGCAAACATCTTCACCAAATCCATGACCCGCCAGCCTCATCATTTTCTTGTTAGCAAATTGATGTTTGTGAATTTACCGGCATAAATTTGAGAGGGATGTTAAAAAAAGGCTATAAATGACTGTAAATCATCTCTATAAGCTATAAATCAGGCCTGCAATCTCTGTAAATTAGCATGTATCAATCAGCGTAAATAGGATTGTAAATTAGCTCTTATGGTTGTAAATTAGGGTTGCAATTTAGTATGTATATTATCTATATATAAAGGGTATTCTCTAACAAGAGAGGATATAGTTTTCTCACAAAAAAATCTTAATTTGTCATGAGATTTAAAGTCATTCGTTAGAATCTCGATAATACAACCACCCTCAAGATTCCCAAGAATGTCGTGAACACTGTAGCACAGACACATCAACTAAGGTAGCGCGTCCGTGTCGGACACGAGTCGATACTGACACTTCTCGGACACTCTATCGTAATTATTATTTTTATATTAGAAATATTATATATTGTTAATTCAAAATTATTAGCAAAAAACAAATAGGTACTCATGTTTAAAAAATCTCAACAAGAAAAATTAATAACAAATATAAAACTAATTTTATATCATATAATGAAGAATTTTTAAGAATCTAATCAACGTGTCGATGACGTCTTATGTCTGTTTTTTTTTTAAATCGCGTGTCAGCATATCCGACACTTGTCGTGTCGGTGCATCATAGTTCTTGAATAATCATCTTAGTTAGGATTTCAGCATTAAAAGTGTTCCCTTCGCTTTCAAAACAGAAATCAAGAAATCACTTTGAATCTAGTAGAAAATGCTTGAACCGCTAAGGGTGACAAGAAGGCTGTGAAGCCCTGGAAGGGTATTTCTGTCGAGGGTTACTAACTTTTACTACCTTTCTACTGTGCATTCAAAGTCAAAAAGTTGTGTTTGAGAATTAAGGTGATACTTATAGAATCATAACATTATTCCCCTTTCTACTTTGCTGTATAAAACTTAAAAATAAATTAATGGATAGTTGTATAATTTTGGACTAGTATTAATTGTATCGGAGGCTGTAGTTTCCAACTTCAATTATTATACTCTTTTAAGATTTATCAGGGTCGAAATTTATATTTATGGTTCTCTCTCTTTTGATGTGAACCTGAGCGATGGTTACTCCCGCCACATCCAAACCCAACTGCACTGGAGCATTATGCCATAGTGAGTGATGTCTTAGATATCCATAATGAGAGCTCTAGTTGGAACATTGTATTTGGTCGGGATTTGCGGGACTAGGAATTTGATGACTATGCGTTGCTTTTGATATCTTTATACGAGGTACATATCAGGGCAGGAAAAGATGATTGAAGCAGATGGGGGTTGACACGATATTGTATTTTTTCAGTTCGCACTTATTTTAGATCCTTATTGGGTCTTGTAGATAGTTCATTCCCCTGGAAGATGATATGGAAGTGTAAATTTTCCCCACGCGTTGCATTTTTACTATGGATGGTGGTCAGAGAGCAAGTGTTAACGGTGGATAACCTCCGTATAAGGGGTTTTTATGTTACAGAGTGGTG
>CAIGRR010358262.1:0-15959 GCA_903798365.1 Fraxinus sp. 1973-6204 | reverse complement strand
TTGGGAAGTGAGTCTTTTATTTATGTAGGATTTTCTTTAAGAAATAAATAATGAGATTTCTGGACATTTGATACTCTTTTTAGGCTTTGTTCATAAATTGTAAACACAATGTTAAACGCCGACTGGGGAAGCCATAATCAGCATAATACACGATTATAGTTTGAAAAATTCCAAATCTGCGTGCTTAAACTTTTCTAATCCTTCAGAAGTGTTTATATATCCGCTAATAAAAACCAAATATCTTCAACATTCAATGATAAAGATTATTGATTTGATATACAGAATATTGATTTCACTGAATGATATGGGAAGGTAAGTGATCTGTGGGTATTTTGAGTTTAGTGTAAAATGGTTATGCTGAATTGGGGGGTTTTCTTTGGTAAAGACGAAAATTTTGGGATTTCGAATGTTCATTGAATAAATTAAATTGGGGCTTGTTTGGTGGAGTAATAAAAGATGTCCAAAAAAATCAATTGATATATATGGTTGTTTATTTTTTATTTTTATTTTTTTTTTGGTACCCAGGTATCCCAGTTTAGCCAGACTAATTTCCTGGACCACCAGCTACCGACCCCTCAGTAACTGGCGGAGGTAAACCAGTAATAATGGTATAAAAAAAGTTGTAATGTATTTATGAATTGTTTTTTTAAAATGAGTATTACATATAATTTCCTCTTAACAAGAATTATCAAAGCCCATGAATTGTATACAACAATCTATACGGTTTTGACGTTTTTAAAAAATCAAAAATTAAAATAAATTTTTCGTAGAGTTGTAAACAATCTTTATCTACTTCAAGCCCGAGCTACCTTCTTCGGTCTTTCTCTGGTTTTACTAGCAAATGATGCTAGTAATGAAGAATCTTGAATTGTTGATAATTGTGATGATGATGATGAGGCTAATAATGACATCATACAATTTATAAGAGGTAATAAAAATTCTCGAGTTGAAATAATAGAACCCGATTTAGATAAGTTTACATCAGATGAAACGGAAAATGACTTGAATGAAGAGGAGTTTGAATTAAATTTCGATAAAAAGTTAGACAATATTTACAATTTTTCAAAGCTAATCTTTATGCATAATCTAATTACAGGAATTTATTACTAAGCAATAGTGGTGTTTATGATTTTGAACATTACATTTTTATTAAAAGTTTGAAGAATATGAATAAAGTCCAAGTAATTATAGTATTTATGATTTTAAGATTTTTTTTTAAAAAATTTGAAGAATATATATAAAGTTTAAAGAATGCATTATTTTATTTTTTATTAGTTTAAAGTATTAAAAATTGAAAAAAACACATATTACTCATATGCTTTGTAATGCATGATACTCGATCAAAATGCATTGACACACATCAAGCATTTTAGAACCTTGGTTTTTACACGTCCAGGTTACCATTCTATTTTATTTTGGGAACAATTCGAAATACTCTTAAAAAGTTTATAATTAAATACTTACTTTTAAATCTTATTTCTCAAAATACTATTATTATTCCTTTTTATTTTAATTTTTCCTTCGTCACTACCACCAACACTAGCAACACTGTGTTATACACATTTTGTTGTCTATCACCATCGTTCATCGACTCCACCATGCACAAACCACCAAGGCTTAGGTGTCATTTGCAAGAACCAAATAAAAAGCAAAAGAACATGGTCACCGATGAAGAAGGCTTCCCTCTCCGGCTCCACCTCTCCCACCGTTCCAAGCTTTACTCTACAGAAAGCGGAACCACCATGTCAACGGGGATGCCATTTCATTCTCTACCATGCTTATGTGCTCAAAAATCACCATCCATAGTCTAAAGTTCTAATTCACAATCCTATCTTCTAACAACTAAACCCAAAAACTGCTGGAAAAACACCCACCTTTTCATTTGGGCCATTTTGCAATTGTTTTCGTTTGCTATGGTCTAAAATGAAAATATGCTTTTTGACCAGAAAATTGTAAATAAATGAAAATTATTGAAAAAAAATTATAACTATCATACTTTTAAGAATACAATTTTAAAATATCAAATTTGTAGAATTCTTTAGAAAATCAGTCATAAATCAATATTTTTTTCTTCTATAATTATGAATATATGGATTTAGCTAAGATACTACTGTGATTCAAATTGACCAATTGAGGATTGAAAATTGATGATTATTCTCTCTTATCTTATCACTTCTTTTAAAAAAATAAAAAAATCAATTAATTATCTTCCTTTTCAATGTTCTCACAAATCCTGAATTATTGTTCCTATCACAAGCATTTACTACAATATCATTGGGGTTACAACCTCAGTGTAGATGTCTTTAGATGATATCATTTAATGACACATTGATGTCATCTAGTCTGATGTTGCAATCTAGTAAGAGCATGTTTGGTCAAGCTTAAAATTCAATTAAATTTGAAAATATAATCGTTATTGACTCCCACTCGTATAATAAAAGTCAACAGTAACGGCTAATTTTTTAATTTTAATCCGATTTTAATCTCTACCGAACACGCCCTAAGTTAAATAATATTATTTGTAGAAAAAGGTGGGTTTTTTGCATGGGAAGACGCATCGATGGTAGCTTTGCCCTAAATATAAATGAATAATTGAAATTTGACAATGAACAAATAACTGCCAGGATTTGGCCCGGCAAAATCTTTAGAACAATAAGGCCACAATTTATACGTTTGCCCAAGAAACCCATTAGCCCACAGACATTCGATAACTTCACGGCTTCACCACACCCTTGGCGCCGGCATGGGGAGAAGAAGGTGATCTTTTCTTCAAATATAAACAGACGATGACAGGAATTTGGTAAGTTTTTTGTTTTGTTCCTAGTTTTGTAAAATTTTCCAATTTTTTAATTTTTCTGGTTTTTTATTTTGATTTGAAGGGGCATAATTACAACAATAGCTTCAAGGGTTGGACCTTTGGCCATCGGGTCTTCCTTCTGCAGTCACCATTTAACCCGCTCTGTCAGCCGCACCGGACTCTCTGGGAAGCTCTTCCACAGGTCGTTTCCTTCATCTCTCCATTACTACTCCACCAAGCCGACCATCAAAGAGGTACTTATGCGAGGAATGGAGTCGCGTGAGGATGAGGAGAAGGTTCAAATTTTACACTTTCTGCTTGATAGCCATTATTGATTTTATTGTGAGAATGCATTTGCTGTATTCGATTAAATGACTACTATTATTTCATCTGTTCCATAGTTTGAGAAGGCTCCAAAGGAACTCCACTTTACAATTGAAGAACGTAACAAACAGCAGACTTTACTACTAACTAATAAATACAAAGATGAAATCTTGAATGTTGAAGTTCTGGTGCGTGATGTCGATTTTTCTGTGGACGATGCTAAAGAAGAAGAGGTGCTCCTTTTTCCTAAGGTAGACAATTATTATGACAATGATGATAATGAAAAGACAAACCAAGAATGTGTAAGTTTTGTTGCTAAAGTCACATTTGATTTCGGGGGGTGGTTGTATATTAAGTTATGGTGTACTGCCTATCGTGACAAGATCTATTTGAACAAATTGACTAAAGCTGTATGGAATAGTGCCTATCTTAAGAAGATCGAATTCGACCCAACGACTAACGTTACTTGGGAGTCTTTCAGTTATGAAGAAAAGTAAGCTTCTTGCATCCGGTTTATTATGATTATGGATATCTCTCAATGATCTGTCATAGTAATATGCAATTTGGTGCTTTGTTTTACAGTAAAATGATTGCAAATCTGCACGTGACTTATCTTAAGTTTCTAAAGGTCAGGGGAATTAAGCCAGAGATAATCTATTACTTGCATGAGTTGAAGGTAGAGCTGAATAAATTCAAAAGGAGTTTCGCTGAAAGATCTCAACAACTCCCCCGAAGGTCTGTAAGCACTAAAAAGCTCTACCAATCGTTTCTGTCATCTCTTTTTGATTACTGCGGCAGGTGGCAATTTGATATACATACACCACTCCATGGGTCCAGTTCACAGATTAAGCAGGTTCAATGTTTTAAGTTGCCGTTTTTTCGCTTTTTTATTTTTTTAAAGATTCATTTAGGAATGGCAACGGGGCATGGCGTAAGATTCGTAAAATACTGTCCCCACCGTCAGATTTTCACAGGGTGGGAATTTTGCCCTCCCTATTTAAATTATAATATGGAAGAAGGTGTAGTATAGCTACTTTGTTTTTTATTTAATTTTTTTTAAAGAATATTAAACTTTGTTCTCTTAAGAAAATGAGTGGAGTAAATGATTGTGATTGAATTTACATTAGAAATAATAGAATAAATTTGTCTGGTGTTATTGTTATGTTATGTTATTGGTAGAGTTATGAGGTGTAGCTATACTTCTAGTCTTCATTTTGAAGAAAATACCATATGCAAAAGAATTTTGAATAATGTTTAGTTTTTAAGATGAACTTAAGTTGATTGCTGTTATAAACATTATGTAAAGTGGGGGGAGAGAGAGAGACTCCACATAGATTTACTCATCTGAAGAATTTTTTCTCAAAACGTTGGAATATGCACCATTTTTTTTACATATCGTGGAAATTTTTTACTGATTCAATGGTTTTATTGAGCTATATTTTGTAGAACTCGGTGATTTCTTGGTACTGATTATATTAATTACATTGCAGCATGTCTAAATTGTAGTACTTACCATGGGGGGTTTATTGGCTATCTTTATTGTGTTACCATTTTATTGCTTGTGTCAATTTGGCATCGTTCTATGTTCTGTATATGATGGACTAACTACATCATTATTTCATCCATTACAGCTGAAGCAACTTGAGTTGTCAAAATTTTGTTTGAGCAGGAAAGACAAAGCCGAAACAATTCATGTTGAAATTCTTAAGGTTGGTGCCGTTAGTGATGAGTCGGACAATGATAGGAAAAAGGCAAACCTATCTGTCGTCTTTAGTCTCATGAAGAAGGGGCTGTTTTTATCATTGTATTGTACTGTTTATACCGACAAGATTTCTCTTCACAGCTTGCGTGTTGAAGAAAATCGTTTCGGCCCTCATTTTGGAATACATTATTGAGGCTTAAATCAAGTTTGTCGAGGCTTTTGGTAGGGTATTTGTTGGTACTATTGATGATGAAGAGTAGCCGTGGTGGCAAGAAAAAGTCCTGAACTAGCTAAAGTTAGAGTAGAATTGTGATTGTTGATAGTTGTAACATCTGGCACAAATGATGGGAACCCAGAGGAATGCACTCTGATGTTTAATTTTCTAACAAGAGTGTGAAAGTTGAAAAGGCGATGGTTATTAATTTTGTGGAAATGTATCTTACCTTTGTTTTGAGATTTATTTCAAATCCCATTATTGTTATTTCAAATGTCATTCTTGTTAATATGTTAGAGCTTGATTCTCGAGGATGGGAAGACAGAAGAAGAGGTTTTGCCCTGAATTAGCTTTCTAAACTATAGTACAAGTCTGAAAGTAAGTTTCGACAATCTTAAGTACTTCTTCGAATAAGCTCGTGATCTATAAACATGAAAGAATGCTAGCTCTTTCATCCTGAGCTAGGATCCGCTTCTTGCTTATGAGTTCGATAAGCTGTTTAAAGTATTCAATATTTCAAGTCGTGAGCTGAAATAGCCCTATGCTCAGCATGTTTTAGAGATGTTAATTTGGTCTGTACATTTTGTATACCCATTTACCATATGCTTCTTTATCAATTGACGTTCAAACATGAAAACTCCCTTTATACTTTCTTCAACTTGAGCAAACACGAAATTTGTCACTATACTCTTTAAGCTTATCCAGACATGCCCTTACAAAGTCACAAGTTGCAATTACCTTTGGTTTAGTGACAAGCAATTTAGCTAAATGATAACATAAGAAAAGAAAGATATATGCCATGGAACACAAAAGGAGGCTTCAAATTTTAGTCCGAAAGTATATAAAGAGCAATTTACATTTTAATGACATGTTTGGTTAAATAAATTGATTAAGAAAGTAAGAATATTAAGGAATAATAAAAATGTTACTTATTTTAATTTCCAATCATATTCAACACTAAATATCAAATATGATTTAGAAATATATTAATTAAATTGCAGTTATATAGAACCGAACGTAAGTACTAAAAAAAGATATGCGAAATATTTTTCTATTATCTTATGATATACACTCGAATATATCATATTTGTCTTGCAACATACTTGTCCCAAGTAAGAAGCCTTAATATCCAGAAAAATACAAAAATAAATTTAGCATATAATTTTTTTTTTTTTTTTTTTTGTACAAAATACAGTTCTACGAATAGTCGTTTTAGAAGTTGGGTACTTGTTTAAAAAAAAGTGTGAAAAAGTTGATTTCCCATCTATTAAAAGAGTGAATGCGACATTCACTGTTCATCCAAGACGTATTTTTTTTCCCAGTTTATCCTCAGTTTCATAAAAAACTCCTCTTCTCCCTCCTCTATCTATTAAAAGAGGTATTGGTTGGAGAAAGCAAAAAGCTGAGAGTGAAAAAATGTAGGCGCCGAGAAGTTGCCGGAAGTCTATTCACTGTTCATTAGGGAGTATTTTTTTCCCAATTTATCCTCTCCTTGATAAAAAAATTCCTATTCTCCCTCCTCTATTAAAATAAATAGGTATTGCTTGGGGAAAACAAAAAGCTGGAGGGACTTCCGCTACCGGAGACACCACCCATTTTATCCCAAGAAAAAACAAAAAGTCGGGGAGTGAAAAATGTAGGCGCCGAAATTCACTGTATGGTGCTTACGTTTAAGTTAAGTTATGTNCTCTATTAAAATAGGTATTGCTTGGGGAAAACAAAAAGCTGGAGGGACTTCCGCTACCGGAGACACCACCCATTTTATCCCAAGAAAAAACAAAAAGTCGGGGAGTGAAAAATGTAGGCGCCGAAATTCACTGTATGGTGCTTACGTTTAAGTTAAGTTATGTTAAATTGGAGGGATTTTCGCTATCGGAGACACCACCCATTTTTATTCATAAGAAAAACCATTATTATTTCTTTGTCTAGGGAAGATCAACAATCCTCTGTAAGATATACACACTCACATACACACATCCGATTAATAGCATTTGATCTTCCACTGCAAGAAATTGAAGAGGTAATCTCAAAATTAGGGGTGGGCGCGGTTCGGTTTGGNCAATTTCATCTGCCATGTAAGTTGGAATCAATATATGAAACAATGAATTAACTGATTTATTTGTTTCATCAAAGTAAAGAATAGACAGCTATAAAATATTTGCTATTAGGAAATAATGTAGAATCTGCCGCAAGTTGACATAGCACATAAAGGGGTGGGCGCGGTTCGGTTTGGGTTGGTTTCGACCCCAACCCAAAACCAAAACCAACTTAGTCGGTTTGGGTAAATCTCAAACCAAACCAACCCAATCTAGCTCTTAAACCAAACCAAACCAAATGGTTTGGTTTGGTTCGGTTTGTCGGTTTGAGTTTTTGTCCAAATTGAATTTTTTTTTTTTAAAAAAAACTCTCGAGTTTTAGTTCACTTATAGTACATATAATTTTGTTTTTGATTTATACAACTTTTTTATTTGAATTACAATATATAACAACTAAAAACATATTTGAAATTTTAGTTTTCAAAGAATGAAAATAATTATGGCAACCTCCATTTTCACAATATCTAAGCTTTAATAAAAAAGATTCAATATTGTAACTAATCCATAATCATAAATCCATAATCATTATCTCAACATGTATTTTCCAAAGATGACCTTATTACAAGTAAAACTTGCTATATAAAAAAAAATAACTAAAAACAAAGTCTACCAACCGAAACAAAAAATAATGTTTATAAAGAATATAAAATAATATCAATATTTTCTTGAGAATGTCATCATAAAACAAAATGTTTATATAGTATTCAACAAGACTACTCAAAGAAACAGCTTGAGCACCTCCACATTCTGGAGAACATCATTAAGCTTTTGATTTTGATTTTTCTTTTTTCAAAAAAAAAATGGAAACATGTGTAAGTGGGTTGGATCGGTTAACCAGTGGTTTAAGACTTTAAACCATAACCAAATCGAACCACCGTGATTTTGTTTAAAATAAAACCAAACCAAACCAAACCAATAACTATGTCAAANATTTTGATTTTTCTTTTTTCAAAAAAAAAAATGGAAACATGTGTAAGTGGGTTGGATCGGTTAACCAGTGGTTTAAGACTTTAAACCATAACCAAACCGAACCACCGTGGTTTTGTTTAAAATAAAACCAAACCAAACCTATAACTATGTCAAACCGACCCAAACCGACCCGAGTCGGTTTGGTTTGGTCGGTTTCGTCGGTTTTTCGGTTTTTTTGCCCACCCCTAATCTATATGACAAAATTAAGTTCCTAATTGAGCCTCGCCCTTTAAAAAATTATTCTTTTTCAAATTCATTTTCAATCAATTAATTTTATACGTCAACTAAATATTTTTCTCTATTTTTTAATCACGTATTTTAAAAAAATAATAATTATTACAAAATTTAATCTCCTAAAAATAGGCTCGAAGGGATCCCACCCCCCATCTTATTGGTCGGATTAGAACTTGGGAAGTAACTCTAAAAATGATCCGAGCCATTGGAAAGGCTCCGCCAGTGGATTCAACGGTGAAAGACTCTCACGTGTAGATATTCTCACACGTGACAGGATCCTCGTTCGCCGTACTCTTTTCCCTCAAAACTCAAAATCCCCAAAAGCGGAAGACTCTCAGTCAGCCTTGAGCTAAATCCCTAAACCCACTTTTTGTCACTATTGCTATTCTCTTATTATCGACATGTATAGAACCGCAGCTTCTCGCCTCACGGCTCTCAAGGTTAGCATTCCAAACATATACTTACTAATTTTATACATCGTCGTTCTTATATTCGTTGGTTTTTTAGCATATATTTATATCTATTATTTGTTATTTGGATCTGATGTTGGTCTGTTATGAAAGATAAGTTTTTTTTTTTTTTTTTTTAATGATTCAATGTTTAATGTGACTTTGAAATTAACACACTGTTGCTTGTGGTGAAATTTTGTTGATTAATTCCAAGAAATACGGGAGCTGGTAGAAAAAGTCCTGTATTTAATATTAACTTTTAGTATGGTTCATTTGCAACTGTAAAGCTGGGAAATTTGGCTTCGTTTGAATGTGATGAACATATGCAATATTGCAACATGAATCGTAATTGGAAAAAAAAGTTGGTTTATATTTTAACCAAAAATCATGCAATTCCATATATGAGAGCAGTGTCTCAAGCTTTTAAATTAGACTGTTGATTTTTGCAGGATGACATCCTTAATTATTTATGTTCTATCCTTCCCCTAGTAATTTTGATGAAGGACAATTTTATTACAAATAGAATAATTTCTTTTTGTAATAGGATTTCATTTTTGTTAAGATTAGGACTTTTTTATTCTTTTAGATTTTTGATTACTTATTCATTTAGGTTTTAGTTACTTATCTTCATATAATCAAAGGCTTTTTAATTTTCTTAATAACCAATTCATTACAATAGACTTAGTTCAACTTTATTCTTGTTTCACGAATTGCAATGCACCAAAATTAGTATCACAGCGAGGTTTTGCCCTTAGTTGATGGCCACCTCGTGTTGTCGTGGCATACATCCTCGAGACGACGATTAGTGGATTGCAAAATTACCTACCTTTGTCTATAATTTGGAACGAAGGATAGATAGCTTTGAAGATGTCCCTGACTAAAAACTGTAGATTTCGATTGCTATGAATGTTGGTCATTTCAACAATTCCAAACACGGCAGCAGTTGGCTAGAGATTTTTCTTGATCCCAAGCTAGGTTCGCATCTTCACAACATGATGCAGAAATCTTGGATTAATTTTCTCTTCTTCAATCAAACTCGAGGACGACAATTATATATAGATAGAGAATTATTCTTGTTTTAATTTGATTTTATTTCTTGTTTAGATTCAGACTTTTTATTCTTTTATGTTTTTGATTTTTTTTCTTTCAGGTTTTAATTACTTATTTTCCTTGAGTTATTATGATTAGGATATTATTTTGCCTATAAGAACAGAGGCTTTTAAAATTTTTCAAGTACCAATTCATTACAATAAAATTATACTCTACCAAAAATTCAACCATCACAAGGTCTCACTGATTTTAATATTTTTGAATATTGAATCCTTTGTTAGGACCGAACAAGTAATAGAGGATTGACTAGATTTGCAAGTACGAGTGCTGTTGCGACCAAGACGTCGTCAGGAGGTTTCTTTAGCTGGTTGACTGGCGAGCACTCCTCTTCACTTCCTCCTCTAGACTTCCCACTTAAGGATGTTGCACTTCCAGCTCCATTACCTGATTTTGTTGAGCCTGGAAAAAATATTATAACGACTCTTCCAAATGGTCTCAAAATTGCATCTGAAACATCTGCGGTATGTGATATTTATTAGCATGTTTGGCTAAGGTTAAAATGTGATAAACAACTTTTAAGCTTAGCCAAACATGATCTATATTTTTCTCTTCATTTGAAAAGAATAAGAACTGCTTTCATTGTTACTCTGAACAAAGTTGTCATTGTTGAGTTTGTTTGACAGAACCCAGCAGCTTCAATTGGGTTATACGTCGATTGTGGCTCAATATATGAAACTCCGACGACATTTGGGGCCACACACCTCCTGGAACGTATGGCCTTCAAAAGTACAACAAATCGGAGCCACTTGCGTGTTGTTAGAGAAGTTGAGGCAATTGGTGGTAATGTCATGGCTTCAGCTTCTCGGGAACATATGGGTTACACCTATGATGCTCTGAAGACCTATGTTCCTCAAATGGTAGAGCTCCTCATTGACTCTGTGAGGAACCCTGCTTTTCTGGATTGGGAGGTTAGCGAGCAGGTATATTTCATCAATCTCATATGGGAGTTAGTGCTCATTTTTTGGCTATTTTGGGCGTGTGGATTAATATAGTAATGTCCATTACAGCTCCATAAGGTGAGCGCTGAGGTTAGCGAATGCTCTAAAAACCCTCAACACTTGCTTTTGGAGGCTATTCATTCAGCTGGTTACTCAGGTCCATTTGGGAATTCTCTTTTGGCATCAGAATCTGCGGTGAGCAGGTTGAACAGTGCAGTTTTGGAGGAGTTCGTTGCTGTGAGCCCCATACATCATTGATTTTTTGTTCCTTTACTTTTCATCCTTTTTACGGTTTGGGACTCTAACCCCTTTCCATTTCTTGTCCATTGATATTTAACAGTCGTTTTTTTTCCTGAATGGTATTTTCACTGTACAGGAAAATTATACTGCTTCTCGGATGGTCCTTGCTGCATCAGGTGTTGACCATGAAGAGCTGTTAAAATATGCAGAACCACTTTTATCTGACCTACCCAATGTGCCACGTCCAGCTGAGCCAAAGCCAGTTTATGAAGGAGGTGATTATCGTCATCAAGCTGATTCAGGGGTGTGTATTTACTTCTCTTTGTTGCACTAATGTTTCTGAACATGATCTGATACTATGACAATAAATTTTCTTTTATATTTGTGGACAGACAACACATTTCGCTCTTGCCTTTGAACTTCCTGGTGGTTGGGTCAATGAAAAGGATTCTATAGTTTTGACAGTTCTTCAGGTTTGACCTTTTTTCGTGATTCTAAACCCCAACATAGATTGTACTTACTACAGATTGAAACTTGGCTGAACAAGTTATGTGCTTAAATTTCTTTCTTTTATAAAATGCATCTGTCAACTATATAATATAGGATTGCTTGTTCTATATTGTTTGTTCTCGTTTCTTTCACTATTTTGTTTTGGTTTGGATGGCATCTTGTAAGGAAATGCTGATTGTATTGATCATGTAGATGCTTATGGGAGGAGGTGGATCTTTCTCAGCTGGTGGTCCTGGAAAGGGGATGTACTCTAGACTATGTGGGTTGCCATTATTTTACCTAATCATTTAGTAGTTAGCTATGTTTCTTGAGGGAAGCAAGCACTGTCTGCCCTCTACATATGTATAATGTTCATATTTAATATAAATATGTAAAAATCGACATCTGCTTGAATTCACATTGATGGAGCTAAAATATAAGTATTGGTCCAACTAGTAACACCTATTTGTATCTCTTAATTTATCTAATGCTTTCTATTATACTAGTCCTAAGTTTGATTTTGCTCTATGTCTTCTTATTCCTTCTGCATCATAATAACATCTGCTAATTGTTGGCTGGTTTGCAGATCTTCGAGTCCTGAACGAGTATCCCCAGATTCAGTCTTTTTCTGCATTCAATAGCATTTACAATCATACCGGACTATTTGGAATTCAAGCTACCACTGTAAGGCACCTGTTTAATTTTGTGAATGTCTTGTAGTTTTAGACAGCTTTTACTTGCAGAATTCGTTATGGTGTTGATTGTATAATGTTGGTTTGGGTATATTTTATATTATGATCTACTATAACATATATTGGATTTTATATCTGTTATTTTCATGTTAGCAATCGCGGTTCATCCATTCCTTTGTTGCTTTTGCTGTTCGATGCTTCATCATTTAATTGGCAATGCTTTGTTATGAAACTGGTTGTCACTTTATAATGGTTTTCAAGAATTAGTCTGCCACGGGAAGTTGTGAATGTGCTTCTGCTGATACATGGACTGCTCTTTACTGGAGTCTTTTAAGTTTTTCTTTCAGATTTTTAGACTCTGTCCCCAGCTATTTGAAATGATTTTGATGGCAGAAGTTGTAATGGATATGATTGATTAGGTCATCCCACAAGTCTGTGTAGATGAGGTTTAAATATCTATGGCCTCCGAAAATTGCTGTCTCCAGTTGCGTTTCATTCCTTTTAGATTAATGAATTTTTTTTGAAGGGTTTTAGATTTAAGTCTTTAACATTGAGACAAATTTATGCATATTATTTATTGTGTGTTTGTTGTCAACTTGTCCAGGAGATTTATGGAAATTCTTTTATTAGAAAAATGGTAGATAATAATATAATGGAAGGGTAAAGAGAGAAGAAAATCTATTGTACCGTATGACCATCCATTACTGTTCATACTTGCTCAGTTTATTGCATTTTATTTTCCTTGTTTTGTATTTATTGGATAGCTTAATACAAAGCTTACCTTTCTGATTCAGGGATCTGACTTTATAGCGAAAGCCATTGACATAGCAGTTAAAGAACTAATCGCCGTTGCGACTCCAGGGGAAGGTTTGTGTCTTTTTAGCTTGAATATTGTCGTCTTTGGTTTGAAGCCCTTTCATTATCTGTTAACATGATTGTGTTTCTGAATTCTGATGGCTGTTGATCCTGAAAGTATGTTTTGACATCCATCATATTCTGGCATGCCATGAATGAATTTTTTTAGTTTTGAAACACTTCCTCACATATTAAGCCTCCTCTCCCTCTTTTCTTCTCCCATAAACACATTAAAACAACACCTCGTGTGCCCATCCGCATTTCACACTGAGATTATAATTTATACTTTATAACGTGGAAGCAAAATATTTCCAAACAGTACATGTGGATATCTCATTTGTATGTAGTTGTTCTAAAATTGCTTCTGCAATTTTTTTCTCTGTTCTCCATGCAGTTGATCAGATACAGCTGAGTCGTGCTAAACAATCTACCAAGTCTGCTATTTTGATGAACCTGGAATCCAGAGTATGCAACACGTTTTATACACCCTTTTTAGCTCTAAAATTCTGTTCCCGAAAATCAAAGAAAAAATACTAAAAAAAACTCAAAATTATTATTTAATAGAAGTTCAGAGTATTTCCTTTCCTTTAGTTGTGTTTATATCGTGTGTTTACTGTTTACATGTTTGTTGCAGATGGTTGCATCGGAAGACATTGGTAAACAAATTATGACATATGGAGGGAGGTAAGATATATAAATAACTTTTTAGCTGAAAAGAATTTCATATTAATAATTACATTGTAGAGATGTTTCGGAATTGGAGAACTACATAAGATTGCAACTGATCACTAAGTTGAATGTGATTTTTCTTTTTTCCCAATTTTGGAGCTTTCCAAGTAATATCTGCTTAATAGAATAGATTTTTCCTTTCCCACTTTACCCTCTTGGAAACAATACAAATAATGTATGAAAGTGACTTTCTCGTCATATCTTGATTGAAGTTTTATCGAATTCCTCGAGAATCTCAGTGGATCCTTCACCAAAGATCAGAAATACATCCGAGCTAGGACACATGTCACCGTGTGTTCCTTCCTACACCACTGTAGCACTGCTCACTATTTGTAAACCTGCAAGAACATCACTGCTACCATTGAGATCTTAACTCACCTGAATCTGCTGTCACTGCTATTGAAGTCTGCTGAACCATCACCATTACAACCATTTGTTGCTATCAAATTAATCTGCATGTTTAACTATCTTTCCCAGTTATATATGACATTTACTTCAAATAACACGAGGATTTGAGTTTCCTTGGTGAAATAAATTGAAATTTACAAGAATGCGTTGAAGATAATGTGTAGATGCCTTATTTTGGTCATTAAGAATCCTTGGATTCTGATTAAAGAAATTTGAATTTTTATTGATGAGGGCATGCTTTTGGCTTCTTGTGGTACTGTGCTTATTGAAGTCTTGGAGCATTAGTATAGTAACTTGACTTTTTGTTAAGGTGAAGCTCGATTGTGTTTCTTACTATGTTGATAGTGTCAGCTGTTTTGGTGGTGGTGTTGACAATGTTTGTGGTGAAAATCATGGTGGTGCTACCTGCTTTTTCTCTTTGGTGATAGGTTGGTCTTTGCAGTGAGGTGGTAGGTGTTGTTGCTGTGACTGTTGGTGGTCTAAATATTATAAATAGTATGTTCATGAATGGGAATGGCAAAATAACTCCGTTAAACCCGATACTCATGGGCCCACCCTCAAACGGGGAGGGGATTTCCTGCCTAATCGGGTACACAGGGCAGGGCGGGGAGTCGGAAAACATGGTTCCGCCCTGTTTTTCGCCACGTTTAAAGTCCTCAAGGTAGAAGTTTTTTATCACATAAAAAGTAAAAAATTATCATCCTTTCTGAAGGACACCAAGTTCTGTAAAATGGAAAAAAACAATGGGAGACAAAAATAGGACGGGGGACGGGAATGGCTGCCTCGATCCGTCCCGTCCCATTAACATCCTTACATGAGATAACCAATCTTATCGAGTATCTTGCATGTAACATTTTTTGTGATACTTGTAGTGTTGCAATAGGTTCAAAACCAGGAGTCCTACCTGTCCAACATTCTAGATCATCTTTCTTATTCACCTTTCATAATTCTAACATCAAAACTATCTTGTAAATATAACAAGATGTTGAAATCATATCTAGTTCAAAAATGGCTTTTGTTGTCTTTTCGCTTCTTCCACACGATCTGCCAAGTCTTTCTGCTTGTCATGGACGAGGTTACATTACATATCCAAGACGAGACTACTTTTAGTGGGGCAATGGGTTATTTCCAAGGTGGGTGAATTATAATTAGAAATTTTTTCTGAGTCTACACGTAAGTAAATAAGTTTAGAGAATTAAGGAGCACACGCTTCACAAGTTTTGAGGCGGTGCTGCGAAGCATGTACCTCACTCAACTGAGGCATACGCCCACAAAAACTGTCTCACAATCAGTGCCTTGGGCCTCAGTCACTAATTTATAAACCATGCATATATGTTTGTGTGTGCACGATCATTCATTTTTATACGGGCAATAATGGTGCCTCTATGCTAGTATCTGCACTTTCAATACTTGCCTAACATATTATTCCTAGTCAAACGAAAGAGGTAATTTGGGCCTGATGAAGTTAATATTTTTATCTTTGAATTTTATGAATTCATTGGGGGTAGTTCTTTCGACTGACGGAAATATGCCTTGGAACACTTGTTTCTTTTGGTGGTTAGTAGCCATGTTTGGTGGATTACTAGAGATTAAATTTTAAAACTGTTTGGTCAATCCATTGTATATTTGGAGTAGGTTACTCTGTCCATGATAAATTCTGGACAACCAACAGGAAATGGTAAATTAGAATATGGGCCCTGCTATACGTACAGG
>CAIGRR010358248.1:0-19108 GCA_903798365.1 Fraxinus sp. 1973-6204 | reverse complement strand
GTTCGTGGGCCGAATTACGGGCCGGCCCGCCCATCTTGACATCTCTAGACTGATGCCTATATATCTAAGAGTATGTACGAAAAGTGTTTATAAACGATTTAAATTATAAATAGGTAAAAATAAGTAGTGAATAATAATTAAAGTTTATTAGGGTCCATTTGGCATGATTTTAATTTTGATTTTGTTTTTACTTTTTGTAGAATAACTTTTAGAAGAAGTTACTTTAGTTTTTTGTTTGGAAAAAGAGTTTTCAATTCTGGAAGTGCTTTTAGAGGAAATTACATTAAATCAGCTTAATCTAAAAGTTCTTCTAACTAGAAAAATTACTTTTATGAAATTAGATAAATAGTCCAAAAACAACCTTTTAGTCACAAAAGTTCCTTTTAACTTTTCAATAGTCATATACCAAACGGATCCTTAAAATGTGTGGATGAAATCGAATTTCGTGTCAATAAACCGTTCATAAACCAAGCCAAATATATGCTCCAAGTCTAATGTGTAATGAAGAAAAAAGACAAANTTACTTTTATGAAATTAGATAAATAGTCCAAAAACAACCTTTTAGTCACAAAAGTTCCTTTTAACTTTTCAATAGTCATATACCAAACGGATCCTTAAAATGTGTGGATGAAATCGAATTTCGTGTCAATAAACCGTTCATAAACCAAGCCAAATATATGCTCCAAGTCTAATGTGTAATGAAGAAAAAAGACAAAAAGAGTCGCAATTGTCTGCACCGTTCACATAATGAAGAAAAAAGACAAAAAGAGTTGCACTTGTCTTCACCGTTCACATAATGAAATCATGCGTAAACAACCTCAAAACAATTTCTACAGAATAGAAAAGGGGCGGAAAATGGACAAAGTAGGGTCAAGGTTAATTCTGTAAATTCATGTTGTAAAGCTAGACTCGTTTAGAATAAATTTTTTTTTTTATTAATTGCACCACATTTTAATTATATTTAATGTTCTTATTCTTTGTTTATTTTAGCACTTATATCTTTAAATTTTTTCGATGAATTCTTATTTCAATCTTTCATTAATTATAACATCTCATTCTAATAATGATTTCCGTCTAAAAGATTTCGTTGAGAGGATGTAGAATGTCTTAATTTTCAATCTTATTTTGAAAATATAAATGTAAAAGTAAGACAAATTTTTTTTTTTATGCAAACGGTATATTTTGAAAGAAATCACATCACAGACGAAAAATGCTAATTAATAGAAGGTTGAAAATAAAAATTCGACAAAAAAAAGAGAGTTAAGAATACAAGTGTTACAATGAGAAAAGATTGAGAATTTTAAGTATGATTAAAATATGGTGCAACCAATAAAACTAATAGTGGAAATATAATTAACAATGTTCTGAAAATCGGACTGAAAAACCAGTTCACTTATGCTCAAAAAAAATTGTTCGTTCAAAAATCGGTGCCAAAAACCAGTTATCCTTAACCTTTTCACATCATCTTTCATGTGGATGAAACTAAGATTACTAGATTAGTGTTGCTTTATTTCCCCTCGTTTTATTTTTTATTTTTATTTTTTTAATTTATGAACTTCTAATTTTTGCCGTTCTCTTTCATATCTTGCAATAGGCTTGGGTGTCGGGTGGGTCGATACGGATATTTTAAGATTTGGAACCACCCATTATACTTTGACTATTTTGTAAATAAAACCATTCAGAACCTTGTAATTAGTGGAACCAAACTCAAACTCAAATCGTCGGTTCCGGTTCAGGTTTGATTCTATTCATAACATTGTTTATATATATTTAATAAATATTTTCATATATGTCATTTAAATACGTATACCTAATACGTTATTACATGATAATATTTCTGCAAGAGAAAATTCAGTTAACAAATCTTCAAGATGCAAAATAGTGAAGACTAAAAACCACGAAAAGAGGAGATAATTAAAATATCAAAAATTAAATTCATTTTGATAATAAATTATTTTTTAATAAATCTTATTTGATCCGTAAGTTAGGTATGCTAGAGCCTATAATTTAATTATGATTAGTGCTTAAATTATTCTACTCTTAAAACGAACAGACATAAAAATACTGGTTAGGTACATAAATATATTGTATCAAGAAATTACAGTCCATATATTGAACTATCTTTGTTTGAATAAAAAAGAAAAAAAATATTTTAAAAGAGAACCATGAACTCAATAAAACAACTACAACTTAAGCTATGAATATATTAAGTTCCATTGCCACGTGTTATATAAAAAAAAATTAAAGAATCACTTAAAGTTGTAAACAATGCAAGAAAGTAAAAGTTTCAAATTGTAAATAATGAACGCTTTGATTAATCAACTTACCTCATAACTTGACTTGAACTTTTGATTTATAGAAAGTCCAAATTGTAAAAACTAACGTGTATTAACCTCTGAAATAATGTGAGACGAGACAAAAGAAAAGTTGGAGCTAGTTTTGATTTTTTAGGATTAGAATCTAGAGTTTTAGGCAAATTACTACTCAAATTAGGGTTTTCAAGTTTTGTATTTAACTATTTTTTTTACTCAACATAAATTGTAAATAAAAAATTATATAAAAAATTGGTTCCATTCTGGTACTCACAGTTTTATCTTGTACTAAGTTATTAATTAAGTACCTGTTTGAGCTACATTAGAAATTTCATTATCATTCTTCTATTCATTTTCAGTCACATATTCTTCAATAAAATAATATTTTACATCATATCAATAATTTTTCTTTCTTTTTCAAACACACATTATTTATCAATCTACTATTTTAAAATACATTATTCCACAATAATGTGGCTCAAACACACCTTAAGTAAAAAATACTTAATTTAATCATGATAATAAATTTAAAATAGTATAATTGCTAATAGCCTAGGTTTGGATTTAATTTTTCCCAAAGTAGGTATATTTTTAATTATTTTTGCCGATCGGTTCAACTTCGATTCAACTCTTTAACCTTTAACCTTTTTTTCTTGATCGATATTCAGTCCGATTTTCAGACATTGATAATTACCCATCATTTTATTCTAATAATAATTTTTCAAGAATGCTTATTTCTTTCTTTCATTAATAGTAAAACTATATAATCGTTTTAATTATAATTGCGTTGATACATAAGCATAGATAAATCTATTGTAGGGAGAATTGTAGTAGAGGCCCTAGCCTTTGTAGGCAATCTTAGCCTTCTAACAATTGTGATAGTCAAGGTCCTCACTCTAGGAAATCATTCAAATGATGTAAAGTTGCATACATGAGGAACGTACTGCCTCACTCGTCTACTCTATATGCACATTTTATATTCTACGTACGTAAAATAATAAATTTATTGACTCTCCAACTTTCTCAAAGATGACATGACACGAGACTCCTTTTGAAGGCACCAAGGGATGGTAGTCTCTAGATCTGCTTGCAAGTATCAAGACGAAAACAATAACGAAAGCTTATGGAAAATTTGAATGTATTGAATCTCATTTATGAAAAGCAGTAAATTACAATGATTGATGCAATGACCGACACTAGAAAACGCGATTGAAATTTTTGAATACTAACTATACTATATAATAGCTTTTGAAAGAAAACGTAAATGATATTACCAGACGTTTAAAAGTTGAGAAATCGTAATGAATATGTACATGTACAGTGGGTTATTTTATAATTGAAATAAGGTTAAGGACCTCTATGCAATTCTCTCTGTCATAGGCAAATATGTCTGGTCATAGATGCTTTGCATCAGATTGAACGTAATATAAGCCTCAAATGAGAAAGATGACCCGACGCAGTGAAAAATAAAATAGGAAAAAACGTGGCCTCTCAAATGCGTGCAAATTCCAAAAAGATGACATGACTTGTGCTCTCTCTCTCTCCCTCTGACTATTTATCTTTTGTAACTTCAGAATTCACATTAATCCATCAAAATGGTCCTCTCCTCTCGTTAATTTCACCGTCCTCATTTCGAATCCTACCCACAAACACACTGACATATATTCGTAGATATAGAATACTAATTTTGTGGCGTTGAGGATTTGGGATGGGGGCGTCATCAGTGGTGTGCTCGTGGCTAATGGCGGCATGCATGTCAGTCGCTTGTCAAAATGACTCTTCCATGGGCAACCCATTTTTTTCGTCTTCGTCGATGTCCTCGAGGTTGGGCAAATGGGCATCGCGCCGGAGGAAGAGGGATCTGGTTAAATTTGCTTCGGAATTCTCTGGCATTAGTAATCTTGTGACTTCTTGCTTGGCTTTTGAGCCATGCGACCAGTTCTATAAATCTTCTAGTCGTAACTTTTCCACAACCGATTTTTTCTTCGGCTTCAGATCGACAAATGTTCCTCTGCATCGTAGACGCAGAAAACTCAATCAACCTGCTGTTTTCCGTCCTGGTATTTTTTGATTTAATGCATATAGTTTGAGTTTTTGTTTATCGACTGTGTGGGATTTTGTTTGGGTTCCTACTACACTGTGGCCACTGTATGGCATCATGCTCTTGTTCTTAATTTAGTTTGAAAATTTGTGTAAGAGTCAATTGTAGGTTAATTACTTATATTTAATTTTGCTCATGATGGTTTGATTATATAGAATTTTATACTGTATTCTTGAGTTTTATTTTCTAATCCAATGTTTGTCTAGGTTATATTTTTAGTTCTGGGATTCAAACTTAGACTGGATTTTCAAGAAACAGGGCTCCTTATTTGTCGTTGGATGGGTACTTAATGCTAGAGTGATGTATGGCTGTTCATTGTGTAGGCATGGAGTCCGAAATGTCATTTTCTTTAATTCTTAGAGAAATTTAATTATCAAGAACAGGGTTTTTACTCTATAATTATTTAGTCAATTCTTCGACTAATCTGTTATATTAGAGAAGAAAATCAGCAGAAAGTTTATCCGGGTTCTGATTTTGCTTTTCTATAAGAAATGGCTCATACACCATCGTCAGAGTCAAATACAACACCACCTTCATCAAAATTAAACACCAATTGCCAATCAACCTGCTGGATTGGAGTGTAATTCTGGTAAATTAGTCTCTTGATCTTCATACAAGTTGTTTGCCCTCTTTATTTGATAAGACATAGATTTGAGCATGTGATTGCACATTTGTGTCTGAGAAATTAATTTGCAGTTACGTGTGTTGTCTTATGTTTTTCAGGGTGGGTGAGGGGTTCTTTTAGGTTTGTCCACAGTCCTTGCCTTTTCCAACAATCTATGTTTCCTACAAAGTGACACTATTGGATCTATGGGTAGTTCACCATGTTGTGACTTACCAATGCCAACTTTAATTAGAATTGCTTGGTCATATGGATACCTTACCTCCAGGGCCTTGGATTTCTTAACTTGTAACTGATATGTTAAATTGGAATTTATCCATTTTTATGAATTTTGACCACCTAATAGTTTGGTTTCTTGTTAATGGGTCATTCGGTTGTATTTTAAACTCATTGGCTCTCACATAAGTTATAGGAGAAACAGTGGCCATACCTATGCAACCATCCATGGAAGTAGCACCCCAGAAGAAACCTCCAACCAAACAAAGGCGAGTGGTTGTAACGGGTATGGGCTTGGAGACGCCACTTGGTCATGATCCTGATGTATTTTACAGCAACCTACTTGAGGGTGTTAGCGGCATTAGCGAGATAGAGGCCTTCGATTGTTCCCAGTTTCCAACAGTATGTCTATCTTGTGATATCCCTTTAGTTTTTTAGAGGCAACTGATTTCAATGTTTACTCTAAGGTTTTTCTTACCACAGAGAATTGCTGGAGAGATCAAGTCCTTCTCGACGGATGGTTGGGTTGCACCCAAACTTTCTAAAAGAATGGATAGGTTCATGCTTTACATGCTCACAGCAGGCAAGAAGGCTTTGGCTGATGGAGGAATTACAGAGGATGTGATGGACGGATTAAATAAAGCTAGATGCGGAGTTTTGATCGGCTCAGCTTTGGGCGGGATGAAGGTAAGTTTGAATTCTTTTAGAGATTATGATGCCTAGTTCAAAACAAAAATTAAAAAGGAAAATATTGACACACAAATAATAAAGTGGAATAAATGCAGATTATAATTACTTGGCACACTAAAAAGAAAAAGGGAAGGAATATTGTAATCGAATGGACATTTATCTGAATAAAGCTTCCACTGTTGATATAACTTACGTAGTTGAATCTAGAAATGTAATAATTTGTAATACCTGATGCTATTTGGTTCTCATGTTGTGTGTATAGTAATATATGTGCAGAAGTTGCATGGGCATCTCTTCCTTTTGAATTATACATTTGAACCTTTGCAAATTGGTTATATCTTGTGATTGATAATAAAACCATTGTTTTTTAATGCACGAGATCAAATCTCCTTATAGCTTTTTGGAAGTGTGTTAGCAGGTTTTAGTATCCTCATCCAAGAGCCTACATACTTGGAATTTGGGAGAGGGAAAGGAATATTCTCACTTGGGTTGCACATAATCCTTTTAAATCAAAATTAATGTTGGAATTAATACTTTAAAAGATCTTATTCTTTATAATGCGTCTTTCTAATGATTTTGTGGAGATTCTTTTAATTGTCTAATTAATTTGTCCTCTTTTTAACCGCTTCTGAGTTGCTTTGTTGTTTGAACAGGTTTTCAATGATGCAATTGAAGCTCTGCGTATCTCATATAGGAAGATGAATCCATTTTGTGTCCCTTTTGCAACTACGAATATGGGCTCTGCCATGCTTGCCATAGATCTGGTTAAAGAAATTCCCTTTTTAATCATTGCAACTTGAGCAATCAATAACCCATTGACATCCTTCTGAAACTTAATTAATACTATTCTACAGGGATGGATGGGCCCAAACTACTCAATATCGACTGCTTGTGCAACAAGCAACTTCTGTATACTGAATGCTGCTAACCACATAATTAGAGGTGAAGCTGTAAGTTTCGTTCTCTTTCATTGGAGGAGCTCACTGTACCATTTCTAATTTGTTTCATAAGTGAAGAATCAACTTACAAGTGCCCAAAAATAAGCATCTTACTGTTGACTGTCATGTTTCCTGATACTTTTGAGATTTTTCAGGACATGATGCTCTGTGGTGGCTCAGATGCAGCAATCATACCAATTGGTATATGCCTTGTTCTAGATTTATATCATTTCATAAACCTGAAATTTTCATTTTCCGAGTAATGGATTTTGGATCAGGATTGGGAGGCTTTGTGGCGTGCAGAGCACTTTCGCTGAGAAATTGCGATCCTACTAAAGCTTCACGACCCTGGGATAGTGTAATAATCTCTATCTTGCCTCTCATAATTTCTAGGATCATAAAATGTGTTCCACCGGTTTTAATTTTTGAAAATGATATTTAGTCTGATTTCGAAAAGATAAACATGCTTGTGCTTTCTACACGATCTTTAGTCGACTGAATGGATCTCGAATATCCATAATGTGTGGTTTCTATCTTCCTAAACAGGGTTTTGATGAGTGGTTTTCGTGTGCGATCTATGATCGGGAAGTTTTGATTTCATATTTGTCAACTATTATTTGATGTTCAACTACAGTAATAAGACAGTCTAATTTGCTTATATAACTAAATAGTCTAATAGTGAGAGCAATAGCACTGCCCCCCATAGCTATAGACTTTTGACAATGTAATAGCTAACTGAAGCCCTGGAATACCTTCTTGGTTTTAGAGTAGCAACTTCCCCTATAATTGAACTATTTACCTTTGACAGGACCGTGATGGATTTGTTATGGGAGAAGGGGCTGGAGTATTGCTTCTGGAAGAACTTGAACATGCCAAGGTATTCTACAATCCAATTTATATGAGTGCTTTTCTCTTTTGTTTTGATATGAACTTGTCGTAGGCTAATTTATCCTCCAAATGTCTTTTCCATTCAATTTCTGGATAAGCAGAAAAGAGGTGCAAATATATATGCTGAGTTTCTTGGTGGAAGTTTTACTTGTGATGCTTATCACATGACAGAGCCGCATCCAGAAGGTAATATCCCTGTTTTCTTATGGCCTATTAATTCATCTTCAAAGTTCAGATAAATTGACATTCTTAGTTTGCAAATATGACAATCTAATATTTAATTTAAAGATAAGGATAGGAGGATTGAATTCTCCAGTCTGCATTGAAATTTTTTATCATGTATGTAAATGTAACTATGTAAGTATTTCTGATTGTCAATATCTTGTTGGAGTGCACAGGCTAGCAGTAATGATATTCAATATTCAAATACGAGAGTGTTCTTTCCCTTGTTATACATACAGTCCACTCTTCCTCTGTGACTAAATTAATGATCACTTAAATATAGTTGTTATTTTCATGACTGGCAGCAACTTATTTTTACTCTACAAAGCCTTATGCCCCAGTATTAAGAAATGGCAAGCAATCCTTAGGAGTTTCTCTCGTCAAAGATTTTTGACAATTTGACATGGTAGAATTGGTTGATTTTTGAGTTTTGAGTCAGGATCATTGCTGGGATTTCCTTTTACAGGGGTTTTGCTGAAAGAAAAAAGTACAAAGATGCGAAAATGGCTTCTCCCAAAAAAGTTTGAGAGCGATCGGTTAACATAATTTCTCTAGCGACTTACATTAAATGCCTATCTTTTTCTATACAAGCTTGTTGTGTTGAGTTGTATCGATGCCAGAGGAGTGATATATCATTTCATTTTCTAGTAAAAACTCTTAGAGTAGAATTATGGTAACCCCATTTCCTTTTCAAGAGTTTGATATTGATTTTTCACCATATACTGAAAATCTTTGATTTCAGTATTTTGCTATTCATCTATCAAAAGAAACAAATAAATTAGTTGGAAAATAAGATTTATGATATGTTTTTCTCTAACAGCCTAATTCTCATTCTGTTCATGCCCATAAGTGGCGAAGCATATTGTCGTTGCACTGGATTGCACTGTAATTATTCTAATAGTGTTGATCTTCTGACTATCCAATTATTTCGACCATGTTCAGTCCTCATACTTTATATCCACGAACCAAAGAAAATGCATGATGTTGTTTATTTCATTTTACCTTGATGTACTTTTAACGCTCTGAGCACTCCTGTAAGCAGGAACCGGTGTCATTCTCTGCATAGAGAAGGCTCTAGCTCAATCAGGAGTACCCAAAGAAGATATAAACTATATAAATGCACATGCGACATCCACCCCAGCTGGTGATCTCAAGGAGTATCAAGCTCTTGTCCATTGTTTTGGGCAGAATCAAGAGGTTTCCAATTAATGACGAGTTCTTTTCATGTCTGCATAGTAGTTATACTTTATTTTGTTAGGTTAATGAAACTTATGAGTTGTTCTATGTGTTTGCAGTTACGAGTAAACTCCACAAAATCTATGATTGGTCACCTGCTTGGAGCAGCTGGTGCTGTAGAGGCTGTTGCAACTGTGCAGGTTCTTGGCATGCTTATTTAGTTTGCAGAAGTCACTAGAAAATCACTGTACATCTTTGAATCAGGCATTTGCATAAAAATCTTCTTGAGGCTCTGTCTTCACGCTACTAGATGTATTTGCATTTTGCATTGCATCCTGAAAGTTGTCCCCAAAGAAAATTTGTCTGCAACCCTGTAAAATATTTCATTTTTCTACGAAAAATTTGTTTGCAGCTTCTGAGACTGGTAAGTTCAAATTGCTGGTGCACATTTATGGAAAAGTTGCTGAAGTTTTTTTGTCGGCCTTAACTGTGGTTAATTTTAGGCTTGAGTTCTTGTGCACAACTTGTTCCCATGAAACTAAAGAAATTCAATAAAATAGAAACAAAAAATCTTCAATCTAAATTAAGAGAACATCTCAATAGCCTGTACAATCTCTGACGGGTGAAAAATGTTGGGGATGCCCATGTTGGAGCTTTTGGGTTTATGGAGAGTTGAAGGGAAAAATTGATCTCAGATAAACATGGGATTAGTTAAGCACAAAATTTGCTGTTTTATCCATCTTCCCAACTACTCTCTCCTTTATGCTCTTCACTTGCTTGTATAAGTGAGAGTTTCCTTGAGACCATAACCAGCCACATGAAGGTCGTTCCAGTTATGGTGAAGAATCAGCCACGTATTCGAGGGATTGGTAAATAGTAATTAGCTCCAATCTTCCATTTCCAGAAAACGTAGGCTCTTTTTGTGTCTTCTAGGAAGTGATAAACTTTTGAATCAGTATATTGGACAAGCTGAAGAGTTGTTAGTGTTGTTGTCATTCTGCCAACCTGTTCCTTCAAACGTCCCTGTGAATTTAAGCGCTTGTTCTGGTTCTGTTTCTTCAAATGTCCTGTTTATATAATGCAATGTGGTTCTAGTAAGCGGGAGTTAAATGAATACAGCTATTTTTATTGTACCATTTCTTTATCCAGTGAAATTATTAGATCAAAATGAGCCAAGGTCATAATTTGCACGGATCCCTGTGGGACATTGCACGTGTTTGATTGTTACAAACCGTTGTTTGTGGTTCTCTTACTTAGGGCACTTATCTTGTATGTGTTGTCAAGGGGATATTCCCTATGATGTAGATTTGGCTTCGTGGTTGACTATTTTACTGAACTTTGTCTCCTTGTAGGCGATAAGGACAGGCTGGGTTCATCCAAATATCAATCTTGAGACTCCAGATGATGGTGTGGTATGATGTTTTGTTTCCTTCCTTCTCAATAATTTCATGCACAGGGAATAATGTTGTTACAGTGTGTTCAATGTTTTTGCCAATTATTTACTTGGGAAGAAAGAAATATGTTTTTTTCAGCCACTAATTTAACATGGCTTAAGTGGTAGAACATTCCTATTAGCATATAGAATGTATAGATCAGGAGCATTAGTAGGGCTAAAAGTAAGCAAACACGAATGAGTTGGACTGTCAAATCAGTCTTTATCTTGGATGCATTTTTTACTTCCAAACAGAGTGACACAAAATTGCAACTGTACTAGTTGATTTGATTCTTTTTGCAGTTACTGGTTTCTTGGCTTGGCTAGTGTAGGTTTATGTTGTAAAATTGAGCCAACTATATAGCATTTACTGATGATTTGCACATTAATTCAGGACACACGTGTGCTGGTGGGATCAAAGAAAGAAAGACTGGACGTCAAGGTGGCATTATCCAATTCATTTGGATTTGGTGGCCACAATTCCTCAATCTTATTTGCTCCATATAAGTAGATCTTTATGGCATGCTCGAGTTGGTAAATGATGATGCCAAAGGTATGTACTGGTATTCATATTGATTTGTAAGTCTTTAATGGCTATCAAATTAGAGGGAAGAGGCTGTTAATACAATGACTATAACCAAGGCAGTTAGTATTGTGTTCATCATTCTGAGATGGTATATCTGTAGTTTTTGTCAAAAGTGAGCCGAAAAGTTGTGCATCTGATTAGTCTTTAGGTCAATAGTTTCAACTGTGTCTCAATCTCGATCCCAGGTTCTTCACTGAAACGTTTGCACCTAGTGCTTTATGGAAGCCATTGTGTACTTGTGCAGTCATCCATTCTTATGAACTTCACTTTTGTATCTTTTAAGGATTACCTTTTTCTTATTTTTGTTGATATTATAGTCAAGGTCTCTTGTGCAGTCTGATGGTGTCTTAAGAATTTTATTTTTGTAGAAAATATTATGTGATGTTCAACTGAAGTTGTGCTAGTATGTGTACGATTCTGAGCTTCTAATCTAACTTCAAGAGGACTGATCACCGATGTTAATAAGAATTTTAATCAGGTTGCAAAATACCCTTTTGCCTCAAGTATGAGTCATCGAATCAATTTTTTATAGATTAGATTTTTGTGATTTTGGTGGGGTCCAATGGTCGAGGCCGATGCATATGCAATATTTTGTGTGACCATTATTAAAGGAGTCGATTTTCAATTGAGTTTATGACCTGATTGAAAGTGTGTTTGGTATTGTTGCTTGATCGCAAAAGACCTATGTATCGTTTGTAGGTGAAATTTGAAGAAAGTGTAGACCAAGCAAAATTAAATAATGTTTGGGAAATGTTTATAAATGATTTTGTTTATAAGTAGATAAAAATTAGTGGTGGTAGGTGGTTACTACTTGCGGGTCTAACGAAATGAATGTGTGCTAACATGAGCTAAACATAGTGCATTTGATTGACCAAGTTATTCCATGGAACAATTCAAATATAGATTTAAAAAGTTCACAAATTCGTCGGGTATAGATAAATACAGAAGTGTGATAAAATATTTTTCCTCATTTCAAACCACAAAAATGATATATTTTGACTGGAACCTTGATTAAATAGGATATGGGTTAATTAATAGAGTATTGAAAATAAGAATTCAATAGACAAGTTAGGATCACAAGTATGACTATGAGAAAAGTAAAGAAAATCTTAAATATAATTAAAATGTGGTGCAATTAATAAAAATTGTAGTGTAAGTAGAATTATCATGTACTAAAAATCAGCCCAAAAAATGGTTTGGTCATGCTCGAGAAATCGTTCGTTTAAAAATTGGTGTCAATCGTAAAATGGCTGGTTAATCGAAAATTACTCAACCATACAAATGGTTTTCACGAGTTAAGTGGTTAGAATTCGGTAATTTGTTTGTATGTATAGTGGGTTGATATCTCGACATACTCATTTTGCTCTGTGAGTGGTATGAGAAAGTGTGGTAGTGAGAAGAAAGAGGGGCAACTATTTTTCCTTTATCTTCGTGAGGTTGTGTGATTTGAGATATTATGTAAGGCAATCATGTAAGGGTTTTCCTCTCTTTTTGAGCCTTTTTTGTGAGTGTAGTGAAATAACCAACTCTTTCTTCTACACTTTTTATGAGTGCCACATTCACCCTTCCCTTTGTGGGATAAAACCTCTGTGGACTCTTTTTTGAGCATTTGTGTTGGAGTAATCTTGTGGTGCGTGGAGGTGTTGATTTTGCCGTAGTGGATTTGAGACGCATTAGCAGTAAGTGTGCAGTATGTCCTTTGGTAGTGTGCAGTGTAGATGCTTGAATGTGCATTGGTGATATGCATGGGGGATGTGGAGAGTGACAATTAGATCACGAGTGAAGAGACGATTAAATGTTTGGAATCTTTTATCTATTAAGACCATGTACATGTGGAGTGTGAGAGTGAGACTGACATTTCTATCACTTCTGTTAGGTGGAGACCCATTTATCCACATTAGGTTGAAAGACGTGATGTAATGATAGAAGATTATTCCGTGGACTTAGGATCAATTATGGTTTATCAGTTAGACATGAGTTAGAATCAGTTTAGTGAGCAGGTGGGCGATGAGATGAGATATGTATTCTCAAGGTGTGAGCAACGCGGAATGTGATAGGATAAATGTGGTGAGAACTTTTTGTGGGGTTGTTTATGCATTTGTTGCATGTGTTTATCCATTTAATTGATTAACTTTGTGTTAGTTGAGGGTCTTTGTGAATATATGTTTGAAAAGATCTATGTGTTATCCTATGTTATATTTTTATCACATGTTGTATATGTTTTTGATTGATTACTATGATTATCGATTCTACTTGATTGTTCTTGACCTTAACTTGGTGAGTACATGGAGCAAATATGTTATAAAATGTGCAAATATTCCAAAATTTGCACAATATGTGACAATACAAATGTGCATTGCACGTGAAACATGTCTTTCGGTATAAACAATCTTATTATTTATATAAAATAAAATAAAATAAAAATAAGAGTTAGGATATGAGCCATCTTCTCCGTCCCTGCCTTTACTCCTTGGCATGACATGGCATTTTTTCGACTCTAATCGAAGGGACAGGAGAAATTAATATATGAAAAATATTGCAGACCAATATAGAAATCATCAATGTTATTTTTTCGTTCTCATTCTTTTACTCATTTTCAACTACACATTCTTCAATAAAATAATATTTTCCATCACATTAATAATTTTTTCTTATTTTTCAACCATATATTCACTATCACATCAACAAAAAAAATGCATTCTTTTGAAAATAATGTGTATCAAACAAGAGTGTAATGAGTTGTAAGACTTCGTGGAGGGTTGTACAAACAATATTCCCTAGGGAATTCTTCATAAATATCCTATGATAATCATAGGATATGGTCGATCTCCAACGTCCATTTAAAAGAAGAGTATAATAGAACAAAATGTCGTATTTAGTGCATGTATGAAAGAGATTTTCTTGATTGTCACTTTAATTTCTTAACACTTATTTTCAATCAAACATTCTAAAAAAATCCCTTTATTTATTTATTTATTTTTTTTTTTAACATCCTTTTAACAATATATATTCTCCAAAAAAATTACTTTTCACTTCAATAATACCTCGAACACAAGGACATAATATCATGGACACGAGGTAGAATCTTTTTCTATCTTGAGATTGAGCCCCCCAAAATTAATTGTCATGTCCATCACTCACATTGCACTTACAATGGATGTTCATGACTATTATGTTCAGATTTGTCGCTCCTTTTAATAAAGTTGAACTTTTAAGATAAAATTCAAAATTTTAACATGATATCAAAGCACATCAAACTCTAACGAGCAATTCAATCCGATTAAGATTAAAAAAATGAGTCCACAAATTTCAAAATTGATTTGTTCTAACGAGCCTCATCTTGGGCGTGGGGGTGCATCTGAAAAACATAAACCAATTTATAAAAGTCTGAATTACTCATCTTAATAAAGTCGGCATTTTAAAATAAAACCACAAATCTTAGCAAATTATATCACCATTTTAACATCCCCTTTACAAAAATAAAAAAAAATATAAAAAAAAATCAATCTAAGTCATCGTGCTATACAAAATATAGGTATTATGGTTTATTATAATCATAATACTCACATTATCATGCTCTTTAGGGAAACAACTTCTACATGTGAGTCTGCAAGTGCACGTAGTACTAGCAATTCCTTAGCATTTTTTTGTTGTCTAAATTAAAATTAAGAAAACAAAAATTATAAATAGAGCATAAGGAGAAAATGTTCAAAATAAAAAATTTAAGCTGAAGGGGTCGTTCTTGAAAAGGAAGGGAGTGTCTCTATTTTTGTCATAAATCTCGGGTAAGATCTCTTTAATTTGCTCGAAGATTATTGTTGGATTAAGTGGCCATTCGACAAAAAAATAAATAAATAAATAAATTGAATTTTGTCCAACCTATTTTGCTGCGTAAGTAAAAATGCTACATAAAGGATTCAACAAAAAATCTTGAAATATTTATTCCAAATTAAAAATAAAACTAGTTAAAACCAATTATCAATAAAAATGAAACGCATACATGATATAATAGAAATAGCAAATGAAAAAGGTTAGGGAAAAATCTATTTGTACATAACTTTTTACATAATTTTTTATCGAATTGACAAGTGACAATTCCCTACTGAGAGCGCCTATTGGCCTTTTTTCGAGTTGGCTAGTGGTTATTTTAGACAAGATCTTAGTGTACGGACAAGCCAATTAATTGCTGACAAAATCTTGTCCTGTTACTTGGGTGGGTTCAGCAACAAAATAGCTTGTGATCATGTGACAACCATTGCCTTGCTGTAATATCGATAATTTAGCCCTTGATATGAATTAAAATCAAATTTTAATTTATATTAAAGTCAAACAATTAATATTAACCACATATTTTACTGATTTCACAATTTTCCAGTCACACGTTCCATCAACTTTTATATCAAAATCTACTAAAAATTTAATTTTAATTTTTGACAAAAATTATTAAATAAATCTACTCTGCCATGCCCGACAGACCTCATGCTCGCACATGAGGTGGGTTAATTCATTAAAAAAAGGATTAAACTTAATGTACATAATAAGTTACCTAAAGTTTTACCTACTTGACACATGGCGGCCCCCTATTGGGAGGGGCGGCTGGGTAATAGTAGCATGGTCCTTAAAAAAAACCCCAAAATGTATAAACACCCACCCCATGAGACAAAGGCTGCAGAGCAGCATAACTCAAGATTATCCTTGCTCTGGATTAAGGGACATTTGGATCATAGGAAGCCATTTCATGAATTAATCAATGACCTGGATCTAGCCTATGTCAGTACTCGCTAAATCCATTAGATTGGACAAGCATATATGGAAGATTATGGACAAACATCCTGATTCAAGAACCAATAATTAGTAATTATTTATAAATAGGTACTAAAACCATCGACAAGGCAAAAGAATCCAAGAAGAGTTCTGAAGTGTGAACATTTCTAGGCGCTTACATTTTTCTTCTTTAATCACGTCGAGTCGAGATATCAGTTGTTTTTCCATGGGACTGGTCGAGAAGATGGATAAGGTAAAGTGCATTGCTAGTAACCCTAGCAACATTACTAATCTTTCTTTTCACTTCAGACTTGTTAATATATCCTTCAACCTCTTTGAACCCATCAAGGCAAGTATTCTCGTTAGTCAAGGCAGCACTAACCCATGTCTCGACGTTGCTCATGTGCCACCGGAAATTGCCACTCCAGAGTTGCTTCAGCTCCGACAGGGTTTCGCTCAGCTCGTCCATTGAGTTCCCCATTAGCTCTAAGCAGTCGCGTACGGCACCTTGCTCCCTCTTGCTTCGGCTCTTAAGCTGGGACAAGAATTTTGACGCTGCCTTCGATCGAGAGAGGGTGACTTTCACTCCCGCCCTGGCGAGATCGCGCAAGGTGGTGGCGACGCCGGAGTAGGAGGAGAGTGTTCGGAGGCATATCGCGGGGTAGCTAGCATGGGCACATGATGTACGGACGAGGTCCTTTTTTGGTGCATTGTTGTGATTTTCCGCATGGTTTGAAGAAATTAGTGCAAGGAGGAGAATGAGGAAAGAGAAGAAAAAAGGGGTTCTCATTTTGTCAGCTCTTAACGGTCCAACTATTTTGTGGTGGTGGTGCAGTTGCCGGTCCGGTGGCGGAGGGAGGCAGGTGGCGGCAACTATGTGCTATTTGTCTCAAAAGTGAGAGGGAGAGAGAAGCGATAAGGGTTTCTCCGGGTCGGTGACTTAAATAAGTGTGAGATTGGCTGACTAAGGGTGTGTTTGAGCAACATTATTTTGGAAAAATATATTTTGAAATTATAGATTGATGGAGAATGTATGGTTGAAAAAGAAAGAAAGAGTCACATTATTTTGGAAAAATGTATTTTGAAATTGTAGATTGATGGAGAATGTATGGTTGAAAAAGAAAGAAAAGATATTGATGTGATGAAAAATATTATTTTATTGAAAAATATGTGGTTGAAAATGAGTAAAAAAATGAGAATGAAAATTTTAGGACGTGTTCGATAGTGCTTAAAATTCAATTAAAATTGAAAATATGATCGTTATTGGATCTCACTCGTTTAATAAAAGTCAACAATAACGATTACTTTTTCAATTTTAATTCGATTTTAATTTCTACCGAACACNGATGTGATGAAAAATATTATTTTATTGAAAAATATGTGGTTGAAAATGAGTAAAAAAATGAGAATGAAAATTTTAGGACGTGTTCGATAGTGCTTAAAATTCAATTAAAATTGAAAATATAGCCGTTATTGGGTCCTACTCGTCTAATAAAAGTCAACAATAACGACTAGTTTTTCAATTTTAATCCGATTTTAATCTTTACCGAACATGCCCTTAATGTGTACCAAACACGAGCTAAGAAAGTACAAATTAAAAAAAAAAAAAAAAAAAAGGCATTTATTTTAAAAGTAAAAGTAATTTTTAATCAATTTTCTATCTTACTTATTAGTTCAATGAAATTATAGTTTTTCTATATATTTCTTCCCATTTTTAGCTTTCTTTTGCTCTTTCTATTATTTGTGTACATTAAATAAAGCAAATCACAATTGTGTCAAATTTTTTTCATTCTGGTAGATTAAAGAGAAGTAAATGCACCGGCATGCAGTAGTTGCTCAGCAAATGATAGGTCGACAATTTTCCATCATTAACTGCCCAGTCCCACAGCTGAATTTACCACCCATCCATGAACGATCATTTTAGGAGTGCGTTTGTTTGCAAGCAAGAAATTTACATGAAATGATGAAAAGAAAATAAAATTGTTTAAAACTTATTTGTATGTAAATTATTAATTAAATGTGTTTGATTAATTTGGGTGTGTTTGAGCCACATTATTTTGGAAGAATGTATTCTGAAATAGTAGATTGACAGAGAATGTGTGGTTGAAAAAGAAGGAAAAATTATTGATGTGATGAAAAATATTATTTTATTGAAAAATGTGTGGTTGAAAATGAATAGAAGAATGAAAATGAAAATTTTAATGTGTACCAAACAGAGGTTTTCAATCTAGAAAAATATTGTACTTATCTATTTTTTATTGGAAGATAGATAAGGGACAGAGAGAGGAAATTACCTGAAAAATAAAAACTAATTTTCCTTAAAAGAAAATATTTTCTTTGTTTTCAATGAAAATATGGTCATGTGACTAAAAGTAAGAATATATTTTCGGTGAAAACATTGTCAATCAATAGCATAAAAGTAAAAAATTAGGTGGAAAAAACACATTTTTCATAGAAAATATTGGCAATCAAACGCACTCTTAACATATAGTCATGGATGACAATCTTGTTGACAACATGTCATGCGGCAGACTGTCATTGGACAGCTTGAAAAACTTGTTTTTGCAACCAACAATTTTTTGACAACTCCTACATTGTCATCCACATTATCATCCATGATTGTACAAATAGATTAATCATTCATCGAAAGTCATGTATTTCTTTCTTTTTTTCTTCTACCATAATAAAAGGTTCAAATATACAATTATCAAAGAAAAGAATCCAATGTATCGAACTAACATATATAAGGTAAGAAATAAGAATGATGAATAAGGGGAAAGGAGAGAAAAATGAGTAAATTAATACAAGGACACGAAAAGACAAAATTTAAAGCTATGCACGATTCAATCTATTTGGAACACGTGTTACTCATAATTACTAGGATAAATAATTTCTTGAGGACTCAACCTTTTAATTGACAATTATCGAAGAAAACACTTTCGTGTATGTTTACGAACGTATATGTTTTTCTTGTGATTGAATTTTAAGAGAAAAGACAGTAATCTAATGTATAGAAGAGAAATATTACCACCTCTCCATTGCTTTCCTTTTAGGTTTCACTATTGAACTATAGTTAGAATATTTTATTTAAGGGTAATTATATTACCACAACACAATTTAATTACTACACCACATTATATTAACACCACAATTAAAATATA
>CAIGRR010358230.1:0-12135 GCA_903798365.1 Fraxinus sp. 1973-6204 | reverse complement strand
TGGAATAGTAGATTGACGGGGAATGTGTGGTTGAAAAAGAAGAAAACGTTATTGATGTGATGAAAAATATTATTTTATTGAAGAATGTGTGATAGAAATGAGTATAAGGATGAAAATGAAAATTTTAATATATACCAAACAGAGGCTAAATAATTTTATAAATATTTTACAAATTCATAATTTTAATGCAACACAATAGGAAGAATATACTTTTAATTCAATAGTTTATAAGAATTCAATTTATCGTTGTTTTCAAAGCGACAGACCATAAAAAATCACGATCTTTAAGAATTACTAAAATAATCTGACTATTGTTATATGAATTAGAATCTAAAATTTATATCAAAATGGGATATATATTCACCTAACACGTGCTTTGACTTTCGCACAAACCATCCACCAACCAAACGTAAAGAGGTTAAATTCCTTTGAAGGTATTCAATACTTCATAAGTATTATAATTATGCCTTTAACTTTCTTGTACGTACAATATCCATGTCTGACAAAAAGAAAATAACTATAAAGACATTGAATGCCCATGCATTTCATTTTCACACGTGATGACTAATCGATTTACGATAAGTTGAAGTGTTAAAAATTCCCTTTTTGAACAATTTTACCTTTCATTGAAAAGTAGGCATTTTCCTTGCATGAGGAGAATATGACTCATACATTGTTAAAAGGTTGGGATATGAATGCTACAAAAAGATAGATTTGGGACATGACTGCCACTTATATGAGAAGTTTGGGATCCTTGGAAGAGATTTACCCAAAACAAAAGAAAGACGCCAGTTTTTCATCGAAGTAACAAGACAAGAGAGGAATCATAGAATCCTAAATCCTATATCATCACTTCCCAATTCCGATCTCGGGTGGTCCGCAATCCGATAACCAAATTCGGGTCTTTCAACTCCATGGGGACTGCGCAGGAGGCAGGGGTGGAGATATCTGAGCCTTTACTTCTCGATTCACAGGCAGAACGCAAAATCAGGGTCGTTGATGCCGATGAGGAAATAATCCCCGAATGGAAGGAGCAAATCACGATTCGAGGGCTTGTGGTGAGCGCTTTATTAGGCGCTCTTTTCTGTATAATTACACACAAGCTCAATCTCACAGTCGGAATCATTCCTTCTCTCAATGTTGCCGCCGGTCTGCTCGGATTTTTCTTTGTCAAGTCTTGGACCGGGTTTCTGTCGAAATTAGGGTTTCATGTTAAACCATTTACTCGACAAGAAAATACTGTTATCCAGACGTGTGTCGTTGCTTGTTATGGCCTCGCCTTTAGTGGTAATTAAGCATACATAGAAGTGTACTTGCTTTTCTGTTTTAGCTAATGGGTTGAGATACTTGTTTGTTATTGTTGCCAGGGGGATTTGGGTCTTACTTGCTTTCGATGGACGAGAAAACGTATAAGTTGATTGGGGAGGATTATCCGGGTAATCGGGCAGAGGATGTTAAGAATCCGGGGTTGTTGTGGATGATGGGGTTCATATTTGTTGTCAGTTTTCTTGGACTTTTTAGCCTTGTTCCTCTTCGGAAGGTACTTTATGATACCATTTTTCAGTTATGCAGTGTGCTTGGGTAATAAAAAACATAGTTGACTTTATGATGTTTAATATACATGCTTCTTGATCGTGTTTGAAGATGTTATCTTCATGCTTTTACTTGAGGGATACTGATGATGGATGGATACTTTGGCAACTTTATATTGGGATAAGAAAAAAGCTTCTATTTGTGTTAAATGACTTAATTCTGTGCTAGCAAATTAGACCTGACAATGTGGGAAAATTTATATCAATAGAAAGGCAAGGGATCTGTCAGCTTCTCTTAGCTAGTAAAGACACTTGTTTAAGAAAAAATGTTAAAAACCTGTTTGTAGAGATGTGATGGTTTTGGGGGGATATTCATTTGATTATAGATTATAGCTAATAGTATGTTTGCATTGAATTTAAGGTTATGGTCTTGGATTATAAGCTGACGTATCCCAGTGGAACTGCCACAGCAATGTTGATCAATAGCTTCCATACAAATACTGGAGCTGAACTTGCCAGGTATACTAAGATATATACCCTTTTTATCAAATTTCAATTTTTATTTGTCAATATGCATAAGATTGGCAAATGCTACTCATTTCTTATGCAAGTTTGGAGAAGGTTAATATAATTTCAATAAGATAGAACACTATTTTTTACGAGCAGGGAACTTTTTGCTTCTTTATTTGGGGAGCATATGTTAGGAAGTTGAGGGAGTGCAAAATTCCTCGTCCAGCCCTGCATTGTCTCCCCTCCCCGAATAGTAAACGAGGTGGGGACGGGGATCATGGTCCCAACCCTGTACCAGCCCCGATTTTTTTTATTTTTTTTTATTTTTATACTTTTCAATTTACATCATATTTAAAAAATAAATATTAGTTTTAAAAATTAATTAATAAGTTAAACAGGATGGTTAATGAGGATTTTTTAATTCCCCGGTGGAGCAAGGATATTAATGGCCACCCGCCCCGGCCCCATTGCCATCATTCTTCTTGTTTGACTAAAGCTACTAAGTTCCATGGATTCTTTACATATAGTTAAAGCTTCTTTTTAGCCTTGATACTGAATTTTACAGGTGAAAACTATGAAGTAGAGGAGGCTTTTTTTTTATTTTTTTTTTTAAAGATAACTATGGAATATACTATTCATTACTTGCGACAACAAAACAAAAATATTCATGGGTCAAAATTACATAGCGTAGCTAAGTTAGTAGAATATTTCTTGCATTACTTTGACTATTTTACACATTCAGTAATTAAAGATATATTTTAAAATATATAAATGGGGCTTGTCTCACACTTGATGTGTTGAAATCATTTCACTCTTGTTAGAAATAAAAAATAATGGGGACATATGGGGCTTGTCTCATGCTTGACGTGTTGTCACTTGTTAGAAATTTAATATATATATATATATATATATATATATATGACACCGCATGGTCTGTCATACAAGTGCCTGTCATTTGTCAGGTAGTGTCTATCGGGCGTAAAAGTGTTATTGAATATACAAATATATAGGAGTTGTATCCCAAAGTGTGCATGCTTGGCTTTGATCTTTTCCATCGAAGTGTTTGTGAAATTTCTATTGATATGCATTAATTTCTCAGGAAGCAGGTGAGCTGTCTTGGGAAATACTTGAGCATAAGTTTCATCTGGAGCTGCTTTAAATGGTTCTTCAGTGGTATTGGTGATTCATGTGGATTTGATAACTTTCCCAGCCTTGGATTGACCCTGTTCAACAACACGTAAGCTCCTCGTACTTTTCTCTTTTTGTTATTGCTCACTTTACAGTATTGATGTTTGTGGCCTTTGATTGTGCACTTCTATGGTATTTTATTTTTTCAGATTTCTTAATGTTATCTTCTTAATTCATAGTAAGGCATTGAAATTTTTTCTTTGCTAAAACCTATGAGCAGAGAACATGTGCACATGACCAAATATATAAAAGTATCTAAGAGAATTGGTGAGTTATTCCAATTAATTTTCAAACGAAAATAAGATTTACCCTTTTGAGGGAATGTTACTATTTAGATCTGTTGTTTGCCTTCTCCGCTTATATTATTTACCTGTTATAATAGATGTCAAGTGGAATATTTTGAATTTTTTGTAATAGACTATTTGGCACAAACAAGAACCGGAAAACTAGGATTTGGAATAATGAAAAAGGAAATTAAAGCGGGAAAAAAAAAAAAAAACAAAAGAGAGTAAGGGTGACTTAATACCGATCTTCCATCAATACATTGCAATTGTATTTCCATTAGTGGCCTTCTAGACACAGCAGATTTACCTCTCTGTTTTGGCTAATTTATCTGGATAGAGCTGGCTTTGTTACATGAGCATTATATTGTACAGTGGTGTTTTTATATGATATAAATCCTCGATTTTTTTATTCAGGTGATAATGCGTTTTTATATGTGCATTGTTGAGTGATACTCAACAAGCCTATTCGTTGGATACTTTAAGAGATATGCGTGTATGTGGTTCCACTGTAGTTCTAGTTCCATCTCACGGCATTGCTTATTTGGAATAGCATTTTTTTTCAAATATCGTGGTTTAACATTATTAAAATGGTTGGTCATACAAGTTTGGTTAGCATGGAGAAGTTTTTGATGCATTGACTCTTAACTCTTAATTGATGCTCCATAATGCAGGTTCTATTTTGACTTTAGTCCAACTTATGTTGGATGTGGTCTTATCTGCCCTCATATAGTGAACTGCTCGGTGCTTCTTGGAGCTATTATATCGTGGGGTTTTCTTTGGCCATTCATTTCTCAGCGTGCTGGTAACTGGTATCCAGCTGATCTTGGCAGCAATGATTTCAAAGGTCTCTACGGATACAAGGTACACTGATTAATTTTAACAAATAATTAGTTCCTTAGAATTGAAGTGAACGTAATTTTGAGTCAATCAGTGGCGGAGATGAACTGTGTATGATTGGGCAGCTCTCCTCGAGTCTGTAATGGAGAACTCCACAAATTTTTTACTGCTACTTGATACAATTGGACTGAAAAAATTCCTTCTTATCATATATAAGCAGCTGTCTAATGTAAAAGCAATTCTCTACTGTTGCACCACAAGGTATGTAGGTTCCCTTCAATGCATATAATGTTCTCAGTATGAGTTCTTCTATTTCTTCATTGGGGGAGTTGGGAGTTGGAAGCGTAGGCAAGTTTTCATAAGTAGCTATTTCATGGGAAAAGTTAATTCAACAAGTGTGAGGAGGGCAGTTTTGGTGAAAGAGGAGTGGAAGGAGGAAAGCTGTATCCCTTTATTTGATCAATCTGTTAAGAGAGCCGAACACAGTATCCAAAGACAAACAATTGATTGTAGTTGAAGATTGAAATCTATCCACTTGGAATGATTACCTTATCATCCTTCATTCAAGCTTCTTGAACCCCCCCACCCAGTCTTAGACGGAAAACAACCGGCAAGCAATTCCTTTTTAACAATTACATGCAAAGTTAATAGTGGAGTGGCTGCATGTAGAATTTTTCATTTGTTCATGTTCCATCCATGACTACATCTACTAAACGATCTAATGAAATCAAGTCTTTTGCATCCACATTAGGCCATGCTAATTTTTTTTTACCTCTCTATTGTGATCACATTGCTCTTGCGCATTTGATTTTCTTCAAGTCTATGCATGACATGTCCAATTGCCTAAGTTGTCGTTTCCTCAATTCATTCTCAACGAGTGCCTCCTTCACTTGTAGGTTTATGTGTTTAGTTCTTTTTCTATCTATTGTACATTTATTTTAACACCTTCATTTTCTTATATTTATCTTGACTTCCTCGTTTATGTTTCTTCATTCACGGTGACTTCTTTGTTCTTTGTTCTCTGTTTCTTGGTCCTTTTTGCCACAATGGAGTGAGCTTATTTTACTATCTTTGTTTGCAGGTCTTTATTGCTATTTCCTTAATTCTTGGGGATGGGATTTACAATTTGATCAAGATAATAGCAATAACAATTAAGGAGATATTCAGAAGTAGTGCCAAGCACCATAATATTCCAGTCGTCGAGGAAGATGCAAGTGGAAGTTAGTTTTCCAAATTGTTTTGTCCTGTTTCATTATATTGCAAAATTGTGCTTTTGGCTCTCTTTACACTGACAACATACAAACTCTTTCACATACAGTAGATTTAGTGACCTTGTTCCCCAACCTCTAAGCCATCCCATAGCTTCAATTTTTAAATTATGATGAATGAAAAAAAAATTACTTTACATAGGATTGTCATTTGCCACTAATCACCATCAATTTCTGTTATCGATATGTGTAGGCATTGTTTCAAACACAATGCAGGGGTGAATATGGCAAACTGTGACATTTAAGGTGTTGTTCTTGTATCAGTATTTTCTATTAAAACTAATTGACTTTCAACAGATAGTGACAGATCCAAGTTACTAGTGGAGCAGAGGAAAAGAGATGCAGTTTTCCTGAAAGACGGGATACCTTTCTGGTTTGCAGCCTCGGGATATGTTGCCCTAGCTGCTATATCTACTGCTACAATGCCAATGATCTTTCCACCTCTTAAGTGGTATTTGGTACTTTGCTCCTACATAATTGCACCTGCCCTTGCCTTCTGCAACTCATATGGTACTGGGCTCACGGACTGGAGTCTGGCTTCTACTTATGGAAAGATTGGCCTCTTTATTATTGCTTCACTGGTCGGAAGCAGTGGTGGGGTCTTAGCCGGATTGGCAGCTTGTGGGGTTATGATGTCCATTGTCTCTACTGCTGCTGATTTAATGCAAGATTTTAAGACTGGCTACCTTACTCTGTCATCAGCAAAATCTATGTTTGTTAGCCAATTAATTGGAACAGCCATGGGCTGTGTCATTGCACCCCTCACATTTTGGATGTATTGGAGCGCCTTCGATATTGGTACCCCCGATAGTCCGTACAAAGCACCATATGCTGTTATATACAGGGAAATGGCCATTTTGGGAGTGGAGGGCTTCTCTGAACTTCCCAAGCATTGTCTGGCTATATGTTCTGGATTCTTTGTGGCAGCTCTGGCCATAAACCTCTTGAGAGACATGACCCCTAAAAAGGTTTCCCAGTTCATTCCTATTCCAATGGCAATGGCAGTCCCATTTTATATTGGTGCTTACTTCGCGATTGACATGTTTGTTGGCACCGTAATATTGTTTGTATGGGAGCGGATAAATAGGAAGGACGCTGAAGATTATGCAGGCGCCGTTGCTTCAGGTTTGATATGCGGTGATGGAATATGGACTATACCATCTGCAATTCTTTCCATCTTCAGGGTCAATCCACCCATCTGCATGTACTTTAAACCTACTTCAGGTGGCTGAACAAGTTAACCCACCCGAATGTTAGTTTGAATCGGAGTTTGAATCGCTTAGTTCTTGGAAATTGCTTCCCGTCGCCTGTAATTAAGATGTATTATTAATTGTTTCCCATTTTTAGGCATTTGAAGCTCCTTCTCTGCTTTAACTGAAGTACATATATTTAAAGTGTTGTTTTTAATAAATAGGTGCAGTATCTCTCTTTCTAGGTAGGGAAGGAGGGTCGATAACTTTCTATGTCACACCCCTCCGGAGCTCAGTGCTGTTGTCGATACATTTTTTTTTATTGTGTCTCTGCACATTATCTCTTCTTATGAAATGGGAAGATACTAACATATTTTTTGGTGACTCATTTCATTTATTAAGAAAAAGATGATGTGCAAAGATGTCAAAAATGTATCGGGGGACAACAAATTTAAGAAGTTGATCTTAGCTCGTCTTTCCAGTTCTCACTTTCATCTCCCGACAGGCGGCAAGTATACGTACGCATGTATATCCATAAAACATCTAACTAATTAGGGTAATTCTCCATGCACATAATGGATTACATAGGTCCATGTGGAAGAAATTCGGCCGTAGATGGAAAGTGTGGAAAAGTCCAAAATTGTAGACTGTCGATGGATGCGCGACACCTGTCAATTATGTAATGTATTATGTAACTGATTAGGTATTTGTAGCATGATTCAACTAATTAAAAGGAGGGAGCTAGGTATGGCTACAAAAATCTTAGAAGAGCAAATGGTTGATTGAGACAGAGACTGCCAGAAGAATTAGCTTTATTTTCTTATCGAATCGCATGCATGCAATGCAATCCTCTTATCTTTGAATTTTGGGTTAATAATAATTGAACAAGTGCATCTTTTGACACCGTCATGGCATCCATATGTGACAACCAATTCAATCAGGAACGCACACACATACCCCAATGCTGTTCTCCACGTCATATCAATCGCTATACTTATATAAAGAAATATACCATTTGAAAAAGAATTAAGCACAAGTTTGACACTCCATTATCTTCTAAAATTTGAGTCATTAGTTGTTCAAAATCTTGTTAATTGTTAAAATAAATTATAAAAAGCTGTCATCGCATAATAGTGTCAAACTTCATGTCAAGTTTTATGTACATGTTGCAAGATTGTTTGAAAAATAGTCGAGATTATGTTTGTAGACTTCTTATATAGGTTGCAAAAATATGAGAAATGTTTCTTGGTCATTTCTTGTTGACATCAAAATTGACATCCTTCGTGTAGGAAATTTAGTTATTGATTGAAAAAATATTGTTATAATCAATATATAAAAATCTATTAGCTCAAACAAATTTGATATGCTTATGCATGTCTTGGCATTGTTGAGCAGTGTCGGTGTCAAAGTGTCAACTCAACTATATTAACTGTACAATTAACATATGTCACGTGCAAATTGACTTGTTAGTGCAGGACTTTGCTGCCGCCTAAATCCACCAATCAAGTAATCCCAAAGCGCTAAATAAGTTGATATTGTGTTCAATAAGTAGCTTTAGAACCCGAAATCAAGAATTACATTCTCCACTTACTTTCGCTATAAAAGGGAAATATTCTCATTTTGGGAGATCTCAAGTCCAAGTTAATTGAAACAATCACTCTTAAAAATTGTGACAAGTTTCTATCCTATATCGATATGTAATAAAATTTGTTAGGTTTTAGTTGATTTTGTAATTGGCAAATTCTGTGAACAAAAGGACTTAAATTGATAGTGTAAAAGATCAAGGAGTAGTGTGCAATTTATTTAAAAATTAGTTAAATAGGTCTAGGGTTTCGAGTTTGGAACAAGGAAGAAAACGGCGAGGATTTTCGCTGGACTGTCGTCAAGGGTTGACTCGAGAAACATTGTCGCTAGACCGTTGCCCCTCATTCACTCGAGCGACACACTGTCGCTCGATTGTCGATGGCTCCTCGCTCGAGCGACAGGTTTATACAGAAAATTTTTATTTCACGTTTTAAAGGTTTTTTTCCCGGCTCATCTTTTTTCTACCCTACCTATAAATATCAAACATGCTCTGAATGAGATTTTCCAATGCTGAACAATAAGCAAACGTTGTTTTGTCAACATTTTTTCATCTTCATAGTTTTCAACATTCATGTTTCTTTGAGATTCGTTCTTGGTAGTGAGAAAAATACCAAATCCAAATACCAAAAACCACACTTCCTATATACTGTCAGAGGTGCTGAAGATCAAGGAAGGCGACTGGAGTTCCAGTCTGTGAATAACGGGTTATTCTTCGTGATCCACAGGAGATATGCTATTCCACCAAGCTATGGGCTACTGCAGGATAGCGGGGTTCTAGGAAAGCGTTGGCTATTGCAGCTGGAACTGGTGCAAGGGAGCACAGAATTCAGGAGAGCGGTCAGAATTGCAATCAGGAGATTAGATAGCACGTGTCGTCGTCTAGTCTGGTAGACTGTAAGTAAAGAATCGTTTATAGTGGATTGATTGACAAAGTGCTTGGAGTTTTTCCCAATTGGGTTTCTCCGTGATCATACCGTTGTTCATTTACTACTTTATATATATTGAATGTATGATCTGCGGTATTTAAACCTAGTATTAAACTAATGTGCATGACTAGGGATAATTAATTGTGACTTGTTGCTAATTAATTAATAAATCTTTAATTCTGCATATTACACATATTCACTTCCATCTAGGTGTTGTTATGGTCGAACTTGCGTTTCTCAAAATTGATTATTAAAATTATATTGTTTCAGTCCTCGAGTCCCTCAAAATGCGACATCTCAATATTGCACTCAATATATATATGTGGAAGAAGATGAAATAAATCAAATAATCAAGAATATCAAGACTTCACATGGAAACTCAAAATGGGAAAAAACTACGAATAGAAGATGAGAATTCACTATATTAAAATACAATGGATTATTGTTACAAGATTTGACGCTCTCAACAAAATTTTACATTTTCTAATACTATGAAGAGCTAATAAGTCGTAGAGTGTATATATAACCCTAATAATAGTGTTTTAGATGGAATAGGCATCTCAAAATTCGTCAAATAGGGAAAAGAAGCTTGGGTCAGACGTCATCGGCCCTCGAACGGTGTCCTCATGCCTAGAAAGCGACGCCTCCAATGCTTGAGTGCTAAGTTCGCGCGCAGCAAGAACTAGATCTCTGTTCTGAATGTTAGAGAAGGAGATGAGATCGAAATGAGCCAAAGTGTGGCTATTTCTTCTTCAGCAATCCATTGATTCTGGACGTTAACGATCCAGGGTTTAAATAGGGGGTTCGACAGTAGAGTCTACTTTGATCAAAATCAATGGATTGTTGTTACAAGTTTTAATGTTCTCAACCAAATCTATTGTTTTCTAATGATATGAAGAGCCACAAGTCATGGAGTGTATATACAATCCTAACAATAGTGTTTTAAATGGAATGTAAATCTTCAAATTCGTCAAATCGTGAAAATAGACCTGGGTCAAACATCATAGGTGCTTGAGTGGTGCCTCCGACGCTCAAGTGCTAAGCCATGCGCAGCGAGCGCCAAACTCCTTATTTTGAGCGTTAGAGTGAGAGATGAGTGCGAAACGAGACAAAATGTAGCGACTTCTTCTCCTTGGTCCAATTAGGCTTCTTCAAGGCCTCTTCAATCAAACCACCAATATCCGACGGAATTCGGGTCACACTTCAACACATCAGTTGAAAATGTTCCTTGCACCAAAGTGTTGTATGGAATTGATGTTAGTTCATTTGACCAAGTTTGGGTGGATGATGACTAAAAATAACCACCATCGAAAATGAATTTGTTCTTACGTGTATCATGTGTGTAACCTACGTGGCAATATTGTTGATACGTTCTTCCTAAAGTTTTGGTGGCTCTTTTGATCTCAAAGATCATTGTAGGCTTAGTTATTCTTGGGTAAATATTACCCGAACATTTAGCATTTTTTATTGGCATATGTTCCTTATTTAGCCTCACTTATTTGGTAGAGGCTGAAGTTGATCACTCTACAAGTAGAGACATATTATGTGGCAGGGGTCATGGTTACTTATTTTTCTGACATGATTGTTGTATTGGGATACTACCCTTGTGGCTTTATTTCCACATCGGCATCATTCATTTGTATAGGGTTTAGGATTTCTTCGATGTTATAGGTTGGGATATTGAACAGATTAAGAGCATACCACTCTATTTTTATATTCCTGATCATATTAAGCAGATGCCACGATGGATGATAGTTTCTCTACCAGATCTGCCCGGCAGCTTCTCTCTCGAGTCATTCTCCTTAGGATATCTATCATATGATTTGGAGCTCTATTATTGTGTCAAAGACATCCTCCTTTAGTTGGTGTTTATGGAAAGGCTTACTCCTAGTTGACATTGGGATCAACGGTTATTTTTAGTGTTGCTCGGGGATTGAGACCAATCCAAACTTATTCAAAGGCAATAGAATTTTGGACCAAGTTTGGTCTCATTGTGATTCAGTGATGGGTTGGGTGTCATTGTTGAAGATATTGAAAGAATAATCTCTATGATATTTTTTCAATAGTGTAGAATTATTTTCCTTAATATTTGATTGTATAATTATTATGCAATATTTCCTTTTAGAGTTATTTATAACCTTATAAATAGGGTCTTTTACTTTGTAATAGAAACAAGTTTATTATATACAATTTATAATATTCCTTGGTATCAGAGCAGTTTCTATCCTAAACAAATTAACCTTTGAATTTTGTTTCCGGCGAGAGGCCTTGAGCCGCTCGTCCGGCTACCATTGTTGTTTTTTTTTTTTCGAATGTATCCCTACAAAATCACATCACATTTCTGTGGCTAGAACTCAGTTTCTATAGTTTGTTTGGAGTTTTTTCAGCTTTTGATAATCTGGAACTTTTTTCATTTTAGAGTTATTTATAACCTTATAAATAGAGTCTTTTACTTTGTAATAGAAACAAGTTTATTATATACAATTTATAATATTCCATGGTATCAGAGCAGTTTCTATCCTAAACAAATTAACCTTTGAATTTTGTTTCCGGCGAGAGGCCTTGAGCCGCTCGTCCGGCTACCATTGTTGTTTTTCTTTTTTATTTGCTTTTCGGATGTATCCCTATAAAGTCGCATCACATTATGGTGGCCAGAACTCGGTTTCTACAGTTTGTTTGGAGTCTCTTCAACTTTTGGTAATCTGGAACTTGGTCCAGTCTATTTGAAATTTGGTTTAGTATATGCCCGTTCATCTGGAATTTAGTTCAGTTCATTTGGGATTTGGTTTTACTATATGTCCAGTTCATCTGAAATT
>CAIGRR010358194.1:0-11712 GCA_903798365.1 Fraxinus sp. 1973-6204 | reverse complement strand
GACCATTTTGGACACTATTTTGGACCCCATTTTATACATCAAGAATTATCCTTTAGAAATTATCTCATATCTATTTTATTGCTCTTAACTACTTACTAATTATTATTAGCATTGAATAGCAAAAATCATAACACGAACGTATTCGATAGTGACTCAATCGAAATAAAAAAAATATTAATTATACTGTTCAATTTTATTTAGGACAAGTACTGAACATGCAGACCGTCCAATATGTTCCAACAACTACAATTGCAATATTGGGATTCAAGCAAAATTAGATTCCAATTCCTGAAATTCTTTTTCCTAGAAAACTAAAATATCAGATAAATCTTTTTTTCTTTTTCAGAGTTGTACATTCTGCTTTTTGGGTGTTAAATTAAAGGGAACAGTTTTAGTGTTTTTGACTGAACCAATTCCGAGATTCTTTTTAGAGTCCCAAAATACAGACACAAATTTCTGAGTCACCAAGAAATTAGTTGAAAAAAGCCCAGAAATACGACAAAGAAAATGGCAAAGATTGTAGTTTTCGCCGAAAATCATGCCTGGTTTTGTCTCCCACCTCTCATTGATTAATCATCATATATTTCATAGGCTCTTCTCCTCTATTTCATTACAGATTGTAAACTTTTGCTTTTTTACTGCAAAATTTTGCGTTCTTTATTTGTTTTTGATTTAGGTTTATATTAAATGTTCTTGGTAGTGGCGTCCAATCAATAACATACACCTCGTACCCCCAGCCCCAGCCCCACCCCCATTATCTTTCTCTGCAGTGCAACACAAAGGCAAAGTAGACATAAGATCATTTACAAGAAACAAGATTTCAGAACTTGCATAAAAATCATATCCAAAGTTCTTTCTTTCACACACAGAGTAAATTACAATTTTTTTTGTGTTGAGAAATGGGGAAACTCATTGTTGTGGTTAACTGTGAGCTCAAATCCACTGGAATAGTGTAGAACAGAGTAGAGGGTCTTGTGTTTTTAGTTTTCCATCTGCACAAACAAAAGTTTTACCTTTCATTTTCCTTCTCATTTTACTCTGAAGAATGGATTGCAAGAGCTTCATAGCAGGGAATTTGGATCCAGAGAGGAAAAGGAGTGGTGGGTTGAGAACAAAACAGGCAGGGCGTGGGTCTTGCAGAGGAAGTTAGGCTAAAAACCCATCAGGAAAAACTGAAGGAAAAGGGAAGGAAAGTGTTTTTCCCCTGGGAAAAGGAGTTGTAAAATCAAATATTATCCTTTTTCTTCACAGTTCTGAACAGAATCTTTCTAGATATATCTTTGTTTACAGATACATAAAAGAATATTCATATATTCTGCTCTTCGTTGGTGCAAGTTGCTATGGGGTACTTATTCAAAGAGGCATTGAAGACTCTTTGTGGAGTCAATCAATGGTCTTATGCTGTTTTCTGGAAGATTGGTTTACAAAACCCGAAGTGAGTTCAATAAGAATTAATTATTTTTCTTTTTTGGCTCTTCATATCCTTTTTTATATATTTTTTTGAAGTATATTACTACTACGTCTTTTTTTATGTGTGGTGGTTATGAGGGGAAGAAAAGAAAAGAAAAAAAATAGGCTTCTGAATTGTGGTTTTGGTTTCCTAGGAAATGGTGGCACTGGAATATATTTTGAATTATTGTTTTACATTTATGACATCTTGTATAAATTTTACTGTTGGATATGTGCTTTTTTTTTTCAGTTGCTTTTGGTTAATTTTAGGGTCTAATCTATTTCTTTTTTCTTGGAGTTTGTGCTGGTAATGAAGAACAAATGAGGGAATAAAAGTATGAACTGATGATAATACTTTTTTGTTCAGGTCCCTAATAATGCTGTACAATCTGTGCACATCGTATTGGATGGTAGAACGAAATCTTAGCTTGTTTTTTCTTGTTTAATACTGTCTAGTAATGTCCTATCCATTTCACCAAACATTAGCCATGGATTAGAATTGCCTAATCCTCGATAATCGAGATATGAATTGACATGTTGTAGACCTACTAGATATTGTTGTCTTGTTTTTGCCTGATAAATTTCATTTTCAATCTTTGGAGTTTTGTGGTCTGTCCATTTGCTTGTCTTGAAGAATCTTAGTGTGAGGTTATATATGATGAGACTTGTTTTAGTCTGATGAAACCCTTTCTACTGTTTATAATTTCCTGAGAATGAATTTGTTCATTTCGATTTTGTAAAGTTCAAATCTTTGTGTATTTACCTTCTTGTCTTTGCTTTCTTTAAAAATATTCTTTTAGATTACAACGTTCTGAAAGATGTGTTGATTTCAACTGAATTCTGACTTCACAGGCTTTTAATTTGGGAAGAATATTATTTTGAACCTCTATCATGTTCTAGGCTACCGGGGACTGAGAATCCTGAAATTTGCCTTGAAGATTATGATGCTTCCTGGGCTTCAGCTGAAACTCGTAATTTACAGCCTGGGGCTCAAGCAGGGAACAAAGTGCACATGCTTGTGAACAGAATGATGATGGACAATTATGTTAATGTTGTTGGAGAAGGGTAATAATGATTCCATCAAATTTATTTATGTATTTCTTGTTGAAATTGAGACCGAGAACAAGTTGCTTTGAACACATCTTAATTACATTTACGGATTTGTATCTCAGACTAATTGGAAGGGCTGCATTTACTGGAAATCATCAGTGGATTCTTTCTGAGAGCTTTGCCGAAGAAGCACATCCAACAGAGGTATAGCTTAAGAGACTTCTGTTAGTGATAAGAGTTCTTGCTTTCTTATGGTGAAAGTACCATACTATGACGCTCAGCTTTGTGCACGTTATGGATTAATTTCTAATTTTTATCCACAAGATAACTAAAAAAAAAAAAAAAAGGAAAATGAGCAAAGCACACATACATTCATCGTAGTTCATCCTCAATGTAAGGGCTACGTCCACTCGCCTATAATGGTTGTCACTATGAAAAAGAAGAAGCTCACGATGGTGATCGTATGCCTCTCAGTCTCAATCCGTGACTATCAGAAAACAGCCCCTTGAAAATCCTTTTTATTTTTTAGTAATATTCGGGCGACCTAGTACAAATATGGAAGATCCTACGTAGTCAATCTATAGTCAAGAGGATAAGTGCACACATCACGCTTTCTATTCAACCAACACAATTGCTTCTAGCTCTTCTTTGTTTGGAAGCCCATCATTTCTTTAAACTTGCTTCGCATTCGGCTTGGATGCAAACATCTACAAACAGTTGATACATTATCAGAATTTCTAAGATATTATGAATCTCTGTTACAGTAAGTTCCAATTATTTCGAAGCTTGAACAGTGGTAAATCACTTATCTTTTATTGGTTTCTAGGTTGTAAAAGAAGCACGTCAACAATTTTCAGCTAGAATGCAGGTAAAAAGATTCAAATTTTTTTTTCTTGGTTCGTTTGGGACCCAGCTTTTTGTTGTTTTGTCAACATTTTTTTTTTTTTTTGGTTTTTCCCTCTTAGACAATTGCAGTTGTTCCCGTTCTTCCCCATGGTGTTGTTCAGCTTGGTTCACACTTGGCAGTAAGTTCTCTATCTGTATTCTATACATAATGTAAACTGTAAACACGAATACTTAAACGTATGTTGTGGTGTTGATGAAAATTGTAACAATGAAGTGTAAAATTGTTGCACAGCATCGCCTTTTGTATATGAAATGAAATTCGATTATTTATCGAGTATTAGAGGTGAACTTTTATTAGCTATGAAAATGTATCTTCTCATTAAGTTGACGTATGTGACTTTGCTGTCTCAGATAGTGGAAAATGTGGAATTTGTGAATGATGTGAAGAACTTGGTTTGTCATCTGGGATATCTACCCGGTGTCTTGCTATCTGACAACTATTCGGCAAAACATGACAGTTGCAACGACTTTGAAAATCCCAGTCAGACTTCTATGTTCGCTAGTCAAACATCTTGTTCTTCAGTAAGGCATCGGTCAAATGTTGGAGAATTTCAAGCATCAAACTCAATCACGAGTCAAGTTAAGCCTGATGTCCACAATGAAGCAAAAATCGCTTCGTCAATGAATTTGAACTTTACTTCCACTAACCCGTTAGTGAATGGAGGGACAAAAGCCGAAGTTATACCCTCATGTTCGGAAATAAGCCAACAGGCTTCTCTGTACATCCCAATTTCTAGATTAGATGAACATTCTAGCAGTACATCTACATTAAATAGTGGCAGCTTAAGATGGCCAGAACCACAAATCTTACCAGATGCTGGTGTGGAAGGCCATTTTAGCTGCCCAATCGTCTCCAATGGCATTCTCACATCTGCATTGAGAACAAAATCAGGCCCGTTTTCTAGTTCTAATGAAGATTCTGGTGCTATAGCTTACATGGATCCAACCTCAAGTGGGCTTCTGAATGCTGATTCATCTAAAATGGAGGCATCTTTTTCTGATTCTGTTGACAATTTGACCATGAATCACATGCTTTCAGATAGCTCTGCAGTCAAGCATCAGTCTTTGGATATATTGAAAAATTCCGCATGTGAAGATGCACGTGTCCAACCTCTATCAGGAGACGACTTGTTTGACATTTTGGGCATTGATTTTAAGAATACATTACTTAATAGTTGTTTGAGTAATGGTTTGAACAATGGATCAGACTGGAACAAACATAATTCTGATAAGAATTATTCTCCGTCCATAAAAAGTGAGGATGCTGCTTCCGAAATATATACTATTGGTCAAGGGAACTCGGATAGTGGCATTTCCTACGTGACTGACAGTGACCATCTCTTAGACGCCATTATCTCTGGGGTTCACTCTTATACTAAGCACGGCTTAGACGACAATGTTTCTTGTAAGACAATGTTGTCAAATACGACTTGCTCATCTGCACCTGATGCTTCACTTCCTTATGGCCAGGTTGGGGCGCCAGATCAAATGAAGGGGGAGTTATATGGTGTTCCGAAATATTTGGCAAAAGCAGGAACAGTGAGTTCTTGCTCCTTTGTCTCTGGACCTTCCAAGAATGACTTGGGAACCTATTCCCAAAGAAGTTCTATTTATGAATCACAAATAAGTTCATGGGTCAAAAAGTTTCATGACGTGAAGCAAACGAACAGTGTGTCTACCGGTTATTCTAAGAAATATGATGAAGTCAGCAAAGCAAAGCGGAAGAGGCTTAAACCAGGTGAAAATCCAAGACCGCGGCCAAAAGATCGCCAAATGATCCAAGACCGTGTCAAGGAATTGAGGGAAATTGTGCCAAATGGGGCAAAGGTAAGACCTCTTTTTTGAAGCTCGAATTTTTACTTCCTTTTGAGATAAGCTGGGTTGTAATGATATTCATACATGTTTAAATTTGTTAACAGTGTAGCATTGATTCTCTTCTGGAACGCACTATCAAGCATATGACTTTCATGCAAAGTGTCACAAAGCATGCAGATAAGCTAAAACAAACAGGAGAATCGAAGGTGCGATATACCACTTGAACTTCTCTGACTATTTGGAGGGTGGACTTATGGACTGTACAATACTAGACAGTATTGAAAAAGTAGAAAATGTTAAGATCTTGATCTGTTCTATTGTCCAACCCACACTGCATACCAAACATGCCCCTCAAGTGTTTTGCATAACTTTTTGAATCTAGCTGTACATTGGACAAATTGGACTTAGGAAGATGACAGGAGATATATATCACATTGGTGAAGTAAAGGACGTTTCAATGTGAATTTTGTATATGTAAATTTCAGGACATTACGAGAATATAAGAATTGTGAAATTTGAGTAATGTGATGAAGTGGAGAACTCCACTAGTGTTACGTACGAAAGTTTGGAATGAATATAAGACAGCTTATCTTTCTCTTTCGTAAACTTTCAGATTATTAGCAAGGATGGTGGAGTGCTTTTAAAAGATGACTTTAAAGGTGGAGCAACATGGGCTTATGAAGTTGGTTCAAAATCTACGGTCTGCCCCATCATAGTTAAGGATCTGAACCAGCCCCAACAAATGCTTGTGGAGGTAATTACATGCACCTATTAGCTTACTGAATCTGTTAGTTTTTCATTAGCTTAGTGAATCATTGTTCTTTTCCGTTTGTGCAGATGCTCTGTGAAGAACAGGGTTTGTTTTTAGAAATAGCTGATGTAATTAGAGGGCTCGGGTTAACCATTTTGAAGGGGCTTATGGAAAGTTGCAATGACAAGATCTGGGCACGCTTTGTTGTTGAGGTAATAGTTACTGTTGAAGACTCAGTTTAAATAAAAAAATGAGTTAAGGTTTTAGATGAGGTGATTCAACAAGGTACTAGAGAAAGTAGACATCTCTAGTTCTAGTTTCACAACCACTTATTTATGAAAGTTGTGTGTGTGACATGCCTTTGATAGAAAAATGAAATTGGCCTGCACGTGATGATCGGTAGTGTACTGAAGATTAAATATAAATAATTAACTTAAGAGTCTCTTCTCTAAACACTCAAGCTTTTAGATGAAATGATTCAATGGTTATAACGAGTCTTGAACATAGAAATTGGTTGATCTTGGTATGCTTTTTGTAGACACAGATTGTGGACTTTGATGCTTCTTATTCATGTGCATATATCAGATCGCTGAAATAGTTTGTGATACTGCAGTTTTTTTTTCCTTTCCAACTGCAAGTTTTCTTTTATATATATATATATATATATATTTGTGTGTGTGTGTGTGGGTGTGGGGACATGGGGGAAGACACATTGAAGCTTGGCATTTGGGATTTGATCTACTTACTGGTGGAGTAACATACTTCCATCTTGTTTTACATCCTCGTGTGATTTTTCATTGGAATCTCTAAACCTTTCAAATATATGCTTTGATTCAAGCAGGCAAACAGGGATGTGACGAGGATGGAAATCTTTATCTCGCTCGTTCGACTACTGGAGCAAACTGCAAAAAGTAGCGACATTGCACCTTTCAATGACAGTAGCAATGACACCATGATGGTTCATCAATTTCAGGAAGCAGCCTCTATTCCTGCAACTGGTAGATCCCATGGTTAGCTGTTATCCACTCAATTCTTAGATTTTCGTCTAGACTAAGAGCGAGTAAAGGTCATGCTCGCCGTGATTATCAATTTTACCAGACTCGTTCCATCAGATGTTCTCGCCTGATTTTCAATTTTACCAGACTCATCCCATCAGATGTTCTGATGGATACTCTGTCTTCCATGTGCTGAAATGTCGCTGACATTACTTTGGAGCTAGAGTGACACCTACATCATGCAATGTAGGGAAGATTGTGTAGCATGGGACACACTAAAACTAAAAAAAATGTTCATTATATTGTTGAGTCAGTTCGAGTACTATGTACGGAATATGCACTTAAAAGAGAGTAATATTAGAAGTTGGATTAGTGTATGGTACTTGTAATCAAATGCAAGTTACTGTTAGAAATGGTGAACAATTGCTGTAAGTGGTTTCCTCGTTTATTCTTAGTTTTATTGGTTGGAATGACAAGGTAGATAACTTGAAAGGGGGAGCGGGTCGAGGGGTAGGTATTGTCTTCCATTGCCAGTGTCTTCTTGGTATACTTGTGTAGAAAAGACGGGACTATGCAATACTGTGTACTATATATAGCTATGGTGATTTGAGTTAAAAGTGTTTGATATTGACAACTTTGTGACAATATTCTTTCTTTAGGCTAAAAGAAAGAAAAATAGATTGATGGGTATGTCATGTTCAAAAAACCACAGAGCTGTCTATGGTGTGAAAGATAAATTTGAAATAAATAAATTTGTTTTGGCAATTCAAGCTTTTAAATGTGAGAAAGAGGTTGAAAACAAAATGTAAATTAATAAATTCATATTCTTTGTAATAGTTTAACATGTTTGATGAGTCGATCTAACATGGTGTTAAATAAAGGTGGTGATATCATGACTTAAAGCCTGTTTGTTTCTAATTAAAATCAGATTTTAATCTAAGTCAAAATCAAACAATTAATATTAATCATATATTTCATGGGTTTCATAGCTTTTCAATCATACATTTCAAAAATCTCTATCACAATCTACTAAAAATCTAATTTTAATCAACACCAAACACCCCCATAGTATGTTCCATTTATGAAAATTGATGTGTATGACAATTAATGAAAGAAAAAAAAATTAAGAGAAATTTCATTTTAAATAGTCAATTTTATTAAGAGAAATATTTCAAACATTTCTATATATATTGATTATAGTTTTTCAATCTTAATTGTGATATTTTACCCTTAACAAAAGGTACGTTAAAAATAATATTTAAATAAACAAATTTGATGCTTTTTTAACAGTTTAAGCTTCTGGATAATATGTTTTATAAATTAAAGAAAATATTAAGGATATATTTAGTTTGTTATTTTCAATTTTGCAAAACTCACGAAACTTGTTTGGTCTAATAATTTTCAAAATGCATTTTTAAAAATTATATCCTTAATATTTGTTTTTGAACATATATTTTTAAAAACTTATGAGTAAAGTTTTTAAAAACTAGTTTGATTTGAAATTTTGAAAAATTATTTTATAATAATTTCATGAAATTTGATTATTCAGTAAAATAGAACAATTTCAAATTAACATATTATCAAGTAATAAATACATAAAGTTATTGAATTTTACAATATTATTTTTGCTACAGAAGTAAAATAATAATAATAATAAAAAAAAAAAACAATGTTTTGATACTCAAAACATGATAGAATTGAACAAACATTTTACACTTCTTCATTTTCAATCTTGTTTATTCCAATGTATATTGTTTTATCTAATTTCTTTTCAGTTATGCTAAGTATCTTTTATGTCCAGAAAGGAATGGGAAGCTAGCAATGATCGATATCGATAGAAAATGGCCACATCATATCAAATTGAGTATGCTTATTTTTGTATTCATGGACATTGTTGTAATAACTCGATATTTTTAAGCAGATATATACAAGCTTTTGAGTAAAATTTAGAGTAAATTTTTGATCGGTCCTTTCGATTTTGGATAGATTTCTTCGTTTAAAGGATCCAACGAGTCTTTTATAATATTATTAGTGATATGTATGATTAAGGCCAACTAGGGTTGGCCTCTTAGATTGTAAGGGAGCTCAAAAACTAAGGGCAGCATATATGGGACATGTCAATTGAAAAGTGAACAGATTGAGAGTAGTAAATCCTTTATGTTTGTTTTGTAAGATCAATTCCATATTACTGAACAATATAAAAAGAACAAAAAAAGGGCTAAAAACTGTATATCAAATACATATTTAAAAGTTCCATCCACATAATCACGAGTTATTGTAATACAAACACGGGATATGATATAAATATAAATAACGTAATATGCGACCTATACCTTTTCTTTGAAAATTTCACGTACAAAGAGAATTCTAAGAGTGTAAGCATTCATGCTTCCTATACATAAATTTAAGTTCAAGATGAACCGAAAGTGTTTGGTACGCTATGTTGAACGACCCAACATGAATTGATAGAATTAAAGAAGAAAATAAATAAAATGCTAGTGTCTTTCCGTCCTTGTCGTTTTATACTAGTGGATATTCTTGTGTGATGGTTCAAGTTGCACGAGCAAACTGAAAAATTCACGGACTGATGGTTTCACAACATAATTTCTAGGGGAAGAAAGAGTGGAAAACTTCTTTTATTTCAAAGAATATATCCATACTGAATTATGTATTTAGGGGTTATAAACTTATAGCATGTTCCCAATGATTTCAGACCAAACAAAATGTCTGTACATAAATCATGTTAGAGAAGACTAAAAAAGTAAGGGACTGTTCTATTTGTGTTTCAATTTTGTGTTTTGAGTGTCCATTTTGAAATTGTTGAAAATGTGTTCTTTTTGACATTTTGAAAAATTGTTTTGAAAATACCCAAAACGCGTTTTGAAAATTTTGGATTGATTATAATTGAAAACACTCAAAACGACAAATTTGTCATTTTGAGTTTTCTTTATAAATTTTTAACTTGTTTTCAAAAACGCGTTTTCAAAAATAGGAAAGAGAACGTATTTTCACTGTTTTGGTAAATCGAAAACAGAAAATGAGTTGAAAACGGTAAAGAGAACAAACCCTAAGTTTCTAAAATCATGTTATGTAAATGCATTGCTTAAAAGTAAGTTTGACTTATTTTTAAGCATAGAGACATGAAATCTTGTGTTTTGCGTTAAGAAAACATGCTCGAAGGGGACCAATAGGCATTTATTCATGCTTTACAATTATGAGGAGAATGATTTCGAAGTAGTCAATTAGTTAAGAAGCTATTAACTTCATTTAATCGTAGAGGAGTAGATTTGTATACCATATAAAAGCCACTGGTAATCGTAGTGACAGCATTGGATGACACATTTGTATCGTACTGATCAACAACTGAACAACTAAATTAGAATTCTTTAGTTGCACGTGCGATCTAATCATGGAGGTTAGTAGATTTAATGCATTCAAATCTCTAATCACAATGGAACATACAACTTAGGCTATTATGTTCAAATATAATCCAATTCTCACATGGCTAATATTTCTCATTAGGAGAATTCAACGCAAGACATTGTCTAGCAAGGCTTAAAAGCTGTGAGTGATACAAAAGGGGAGTGACGATGATTTGATTCTTAATTTTCAATAGTATTGCGGAAGAGAGGGCTCAAAGCACTATAATACCATGGAATGCAGGTTTCACTGAAGTGAAGAGAAGGGTACTAGATCCATTCTGGTCGAGGGGATAACTATATAATATGATTAGACTCCATGCATTTCGAAGTTAGCACCTAATTTACTCATCTTGCAATTTCAACCTTTCTCATGAGCTTTAAGTACCTGCATGTACAAAAAGGCACGCTCTTATGAGAAAATGAATCTATTCTTTTGTTCCTATCCATATTTTTCGTCTCTTGTATATGTAAGTAGCCAGTCTACTCACTCCACAAGCCTATTTCCTAATTCTTTTTAGTTTTGCATATATGCAATTGAATTTGAATCCGGAAATCGGGAAATAAAGACTATTTTCAAGCGTGAAATGGATAAAAAATTCACTAGACATGTCGAAAAAATTGTACAAGAAGATCCTAGGAGGGATTCATTCACTAAAAGTTGAGTTTGCACTATCACTTTTGTATTACTTGCAGCCTCTGTACAAAAGGTATATCAGCAATGTGGGCTATCATCACAGTAGTGGTTGTCTTTGAATTCTCTGTTGGTAAGTTGCTAAAAACTGTGCATTTTCGGAGTGTAATTATCTGACCTTAAGTATTGCTAAACATTTGTTTCATAATGTTCGGGTCCAATCGTTCTCATCATGATGAAAACACCAGTCAAGCCTAATTTAAGACGAGCTAATTCCATCAAATATATATAGTTCTTTTTTGGCAGCTGTGGCGTCAACATTCATACAATTCCTTCCAAAAGTGAAGGCTAGTCACGACAATGGAATATTAATTTTCAAACAGACATTCTGTCTATTGTTGTATCTGGTAATATAACTAACGAAAATGTTGACTTGTGTGGTTCTCCTAGTCATTTGGTTTGAATCATTTGTGGCTATTGATATAATGAAGGGCTAGGATTAAATCATATGAGATATTTTTTTGGTCATTGACTTTGAAATTCAAATGGATTCCTTCCTTGATACTCCACCCATTTTGCATTTCCCAGGCACGTCACATTAAAAAAAGGATGGACTAGACTTTTGCCTTAAGATATACACTTCTTCAAAAACTCTCTCTCTCTTGGACCTCTCTGTTAAACCGTTTTCTCCTC
>CAIGRR010358139.1:0-11627 GCA_903798365.1 Fraxinus sp. 1973-6204 | reverse complement strand
TTCTCTTTGTGCCAACAATCGAGGTGATTGAAGAATTCTCAAGGGCATGAACAGAGCTTGATTGACTCGATAATAAATTCAGGGAAATCACTGATTTGGGGGTATTGAACTTCACAAACCTGATCTTTCGCATTAGATTATAACACGAAAATATATCCGCCTGTTGATATGCAAAATTATTGCTGATAATCAGATGAAAGAAATCAATAAAAATTACTTAATTATTCCCAAACTAAGAAGAAACTACCAAATTATATAAAAAAGGAGACTCACTTTATCAAGGGACCCCCATGATGGAATAACATTCATCTTAGTCTCCACATTTTCTTCTGTTAACTGATACTCATACGAGGCTAAAACTGCGGCTGCGGCAATAATGAACGACCGAAATTCCCCCACATTAATCTCTGCATCACATAACTATAAATTCAAGAACAAGCTCACTAAATGCGAATCAAATCCAAATCCAAACCATCATATCATTTCGACTTACCTTTTATTACAGCCAAGATCAATTCAACAGCTTGTTTCAACAGTTCTTCACACCTTAATTCACCACAGAATTTTGCGGAGAAATAATTGAGATAAGCAAAGGGAGTTATTGAACTCATGTTCCATTCCAAAGTACTTAAAACCAACAATTCCATTTTCTTAATCACATTCCCTTTAAAATTATATTCATCTACATGATATTCGGATAATGCTGGTACTTTAGGTTCCTCCATTTTTGCAGCTATTGATAAACATGCAACTGACAATAATCTTATAGCCCACAATTTGCTATCCTGTTAACATCAATAAAATTCCAAAATCACATAATATACAGAACAATAAAATCTCATTTAATTATATATAAATCAGACATGAAAATGATCATTATAATAAGAAAAAANTTAGGTTCCTCCATTTTTGCAGCTATTGATAAACATGCAACTGACAATAATCTTATAGCCCACAATTTGCTATCCTGTTAACATCAATAAAATTCCAAAATCACATAATATACAGAACAATAAAATCTCATTTAATTATATACAAATCAGACATGAAAATGATCATTATAATAAGAAAAAACTTACATCAATGGATATTCTTGAAAAGAACTGGTCAAAATAAACAATCGAAAGATAAGCTGTACGAAATTGAAACCCAAAATAGGCCCTCGTCTGCGAAAACAAGAATATTGAAAAGCACAATAATAAGTCGACTAATCAAATGGCATCCTCTCACTGGTGGAGGTTCAACCGAAAGTAAAAGAAGGGAAATAGAAAATAGACCTCAAGAATCCAAGTAATGGCTTCCAAACGGGCGCATTTCAACCATTTTTTTTCACTCTCGATAGAAAAACCATTTCCATCCGATTGAAAATTACTCTCTCTTTGAATTAACAACTGTATGTACTCATCATCAAACACAGAAAGAGAGCCCAAATCCTGGAAACAGCGTTCATTCAAACAAGATTCATCTTCTTCACACAAGAGATCAGACAATGAATTATGGTCTGATTTTTCCATTCTGGAAATTTTCTTAATTTCTGAAAGGAAAAAAAAAAAGTCGGCAACCCGGAAAAGAAAATGAGTTAAATTCTATACTAGGAAAGAATTTATTTAATGGGCAAAATTTATGAAATCTAGAGAGAGATTGATATCCAGTAAGGATGGAAGAAGGGCCATTGGAGTAGCGGTATTGGTGCCGCCAAATTTAGCGGAGGGAATATAGTGTGTTTTTTTAGCGGTTAATACACAGTATATCGAAGTAAAGTTGTAAAGTGCATTCGTTTTTATTTTTTTTTGAGGTGGAGAGGGAAGGGGTGTTAGATATAATGTGCATTAGTATTGTTGGAGTCACGTTTGTTATGTAGTAGTAAATTTGTGTGATCTTCAACGAGCACTTCAGAAAATATAATCGAATCAAGAAAAAAAAGAAAATGAAACATATGGCTCACTCTTTAGAATCTCTGATTATCTCGTCACGCTATTCGATCAATTTGGGAGAAATGGTGTTAAATATAATGTGCAATAGTATTGTGGGAGTCACATTTGTTATTAAAGTAGTGGATCATCAACGATCACTTCAAAAACTTTAATCGAATCAAGAAAAAAATGGAAATGGCACATATGGCTCACTCTTCTAATTATCTCTTGTCACGCTATTCGACCAGCTCATTAAACGTCGAATACAACAAGGTTAGATATATACTTTTCATAAGTATTAATATTATCAAATCATGTTTGTTACGCAATGCTAAGTCAAGACTAGTGGGAATCAACAAGCATTTCGAAGAATGCAATCAAATCGAGAAAAAATGGAAAGGAAATGCAATCGAATCGAGAAAGAGAACGTAGAAGGGAAATGTAGGGCCCACTCTTCAATTCCATCCGTTGTGCATTGAACAACTTACAAAGAGGTTTAATTCAACATATTTAATGTGTACATCAAGTCACGTTTGTTACACAATAGTAAGATAAAACTAGTAAGACCATCAAAGGCACTCTGAAAACCGCAATTTAATTGAGAAAAACATGGAAAGGAAATACAAAGCACGCTTTTCTAATTGTCTTTTGTTGCACTACTCAACCAGCTAATAAAAAGTCAAATTGAGCTGAATGATAGGCACAATGATAAAATTTATTTAGGGAAGCTTAATCTTTTAAATTCTTTTTCTTATTTTTATATTCTTTGTTATGGTCAAATCCAACTTACCAAAAATATCATTATTGCTTTAGAATTAATAAAAATGTTTTATTTTCATCATATTTTCCTTTCTTCCATATTAATTATTTTGTAGGAAAGAGGCAAAAAAGATATGATGCTTATTTGGATTTCATTATAAAGTCAAATATTGATTTTAGCAATACATTAGCAACTAGATAAACACTACGCACTTATTATCCATACATATGTGAAAAATATTACTCTTCTTCATTATAATCTCACATGATGAGACCAAAACAAGCAATATAAAATATAGTTGGTATTGATTATGTGTTGACTTGTGGGTTAAAAGAGAAAATGACAAAATAGTGTTTATTTGATTTTACTTATAATGGCTTATTTCACTATCCAACATTATATATTCTAAAATTCAACCTGATTTGAAGGTAGAAAATTGTTCTAACATACCTTTTGCTCCTTATGTTGAAAATAAATGAATATGGAATTGATGCAGATCAATTATAAGAGAAAATTGTAAACCAATTAGAAAAGCGATGGAATAAAAAGAACGTAAGAAAATGCACTCGATTATCGAATTTTTGTTTATGAGTACAAATCAGAAGCTTTTTTAGATTCTGCATATTTTTATAGGATGACAATTGCCCTTTGGCCAATATTGTCAAACTTTTGAGGGTCAAATTCCACCACTTAGGAGTTCATTTTAACGTTTTTCTGTTTTTAGTTAATTTAAGGGTATTTTCGTCTTTTATATTTTTTTTAAGTTTTATTTGGATTTACCTACAAAATTATATTTTCAATGTGATTATGATTTATTTTGAATCTATAAATACATATAATGTTGTAAAAATATTATATTTATTTTTTCATTAATAAAATATTTCAATTTTTTCCCATTATTTTGTGGATTTCAAATATATTTTCACGTCAATTCTAGCAAAATTCGAGCAAATGTCCATTCGTGTGTTATGAATAATACCTTTTATTATTGTTCACATTTTTCGTCCTGCATCAAATGGGGATGAGGTAAAAAAAAAAAAAAAAGATTTAAAAATTTTTAATTTTTAATATTCTAAACATACGAAGAAAGAAAAATAGAGTATGATGTTTAAGAAGAAAGAATAAAATATATACCCTCAATGATATTTACATCAACTCGAAAGGGTTAAGTTGGATACTACAAATGAATGTCCCGTTTGACGTGATTTTTGAAAAATCAAAATAAATTTTTGAGATTCAAAAATTGGATTTTGAACACGTTTGACTAATTTTATGAAAGTATTTCTACTAGTTAGAAGATCTTTCAAAGGAAGTTGATCTAATATAATTTAGTCTAAAAGCATTTACGAAATAAAAAATTCTTTCAAAAATTAGTTTTCCAATAAAAATAAAGATAATTTTCTCCAAAAGTTCTTCTACAGAAATCAAAAGTAAAACCAAAATAATGCCAAATGAGCCCTAAGTTCGTGATTGATTTCAGTTTAATAATAATATCTGCGACATTTTTCAAACTTCTTCCACTGAATGAAGGAAGGAAGGAAAAAATCTCTCTCTCTCTCCAATCCAATTTATTAAGCATGAATTTTCTCTTAATTCTATGGAGTGCATTAATTGATACAAAAATGTTGCTTGACCTAGGATTAAATCTCGGGTCAAACAAGAGGTGCCACTTGACGCTCCCCTATTAAAAGGGAGGGGGGAGGGGAGATCCTCTAATTGATAACCATCCAACAGGGCCCTCTAAGAGGTATAGCCATCTGTCATTAGCCTCAATTAGCTTTTCATTTTCTAATCAATAATTTAAGAATACTAATACATAATAATAAGGTAAAATTGCATGCATTGTTCTTGATTTTTTATATTTAATATAAAACCACAACCTTTTATATTTAAGTGCATTTTGTCTCTATTCTTTAATTGTATCTCGAGCTCACGTTTTTAGGATCAATGATCGTATTATTAAAATAAATTATACGACTAACAATGTGATAAGTTACATTAAGAAATTTTCACTCGAAGATGCGATAACTACCTTCTTGACTTATCGTTCACAAGACACAAACAAAATTGTGCCAAAAAGATTTTTTATGTCATCAAAAATTATTTCAAAGTGCCTTTTACTTCTAATATATTGTGATCAAGATCAAAATTATTCTCAACGAGTTAATAAGAACTGATCCAGTTCTTTTTATCGGGTCCGTGAAATATAAATTTGTACATGTTAATATTAAAATGCATAAAAGAAATATAATACAAATAGAGTAATGTAACGAATGATTTATAATTTCATATTTATGCATATTTAATTTGATTTTGACAGTGTGTGCCCCTGCGCGTGCTATAGTTTGTCATATAGGAGATATTGCATAATAATCTTGAAGCAACTAAGGTGATGTTTGGCACCGATTAAAATCTAAATTTCAATTTAAGTCAAAATCAACAATTTATTTCAATCACATATTTTATTGGTTCCGCAACTTTTTAACCACACATTTAATCAATTTCTATCAAAATATATTAAAAATATGATGTTAATTCCTACCAAACAGGGCTTAAATATTTGTGGTGCAAATATCACCGCCAAGTCATTTATGAGAATTTTACGTGTTAGAATCTTGATTTGACAAACGAAAGAAATATAAAAAAATCAACATTCACGTAAATTATTTAACGGTATTGATAGTAAAAAGTGACGTGACACTCTTTAATCAAGATTTTTAATGAGTAAAATGAGGTTTTTACAATATTTGACGAGATCGGAGTATAATTGATAAGAGCTTGTAATATTTGAAATATCTTTCTTTATTTTTCCCCTTTTTCTTGGAGGGAAATGGCCCATTTTATGGGTTAGACTACAGTACACTTCTTTCGGATGTGTAATTTTCAAGCAGTGAGGTGGCTCTGTTTGGTAGAGGAGGACATTTCTCGAGACGCAATGCTAACCTAGGACTGATATTTGACCCTATTTTATTTTGTCAAATATTGTGATTGCTCCACTACGATGGCGGTGATGCAAGTCGGGAGAAAAGCTGCCTCTTCACTTTTTTTTTTTATAGGCGCTTATTGAGTTTATGGACGTATTCGATCGTACTTAAAATTCAATTAAAATTAAAAAGAGCAAAGTCATTCATACCCTTTGCTTTACCCGTAGGTTTACACTCTCCTCACACGAGGGGAGGGCCCACGCCCAAATAAAATAATCTGCACCCTCCTATTGTGAGGGGGGCAGTGGGCCCGTGTACACGGGCGTGTAAACGCCAGTGTACGAATATCAAGACTCAATTGAAAATATACCGTTATTAGATCTCACTCGTCAAATAAAAGTCAACAATAACGACTAATTTTTAATTTTAATCCGATTTTAATGTCTACCGAACACGTCGTATATAACTATTCTACTCTACTTCTAGGTTTGGAGTCGTGGCTCCTCCCATTACAATTCTTCCGGCTGAATGCCAACTCATGCATGTCTTTCGCCACATATAATTAACTTTCACATATTCTCCATAAAAATAAAATTAAACGTGCATAAATATGAAATCTAGACCATTCGATTACATTAAAGATAAACCCAGCCTTTATTTTTTGATATTATTATTTCCTCTCTTTAATATTATATTTCATTTTCATAAGAATTGGGTGTGTTGGGGATTGGGAAATGAGAATTTATTTTTGGATAAAAAAAATAATTTTGGCCCACATTTAAAAAAAAAAAAAATCTATGATGAAAAGTATGAGGTATTGATAATGGTATGAAAATTCACGTGAATATGATTACTGGAGCGGGTTCACGTGTGAAAGAGGGTGGACCGGGATGAGGTGGCTCGATTATAACCAACACGCTCCTCGTCCAATCCAAATTATTTCTCTATATAAAGCTCATTATGTAATGCAGACCACTACCGCATTTAAAAAATAAAAATAAAATTAAAAAATAAACTTATTGATAACTTTTGAGTGAGTTTGATCAAATAGTGTTTATGTCTTATTCAGACTTATAGTTGTTATGATTGGTCCTTAGGAGGGGTAAAGGGTCCAAGCATCTCGTTGGCTTGCGCGGTCGGCTCGTGAACACCTTAGACTCATATTGAGACGAGTGGTGAGCTGAGTTCCAATTTATTTTTCACGACTCGACTCGACTTGTTTTTTTGTCTTGTTTTAGTCATTTCATTAAAACAACGAGCAAGCTCGAGTGCTCGTGGACGATTCAACCCGACTTACTACCACCCTTATTGGTGCTCGAGCTGTCAAAATGTACACTGGCTAAGGTGTGGGGCCTAGAGTATGATACTTTTAGATTTTTATTTTTCAAAAGATTTTCTTGAAAAGTTAGAAAAAGTAAAAAGAAGCTTTGCATAGGCAAAGATTCAACAGGTCGCCGGCCAGACGTACGAAAATCTAGTAATCTGGAAATTTACGGACATGTCTAGTGGACTGTGGACTTGTGCCAACTCTCTCATTTCGACACTATTATATGTATCTAAATTCTTTTGACGTCCAATCTCATAACATTTCTTTTTCCAATGGGTTCTTTTAAATTTTTTTTGTTTCCCTTGTAATGGCAAATTTAGAATAATGCTCCTTGTGCAATATTGTGTTATAACCTCTCACAAGGGATGTGGGGCCCACTATTATTTTAATCGCGGGGCCCACCTCCTTTGTGAGTGGTTGTAATCCAATGTTGTAATCCATGTGTTGTACATATAGTATTGTTGTTAAATTTAATGAAACAAAACATAAAAATGGGGAAAAAAACCATGGCTCCTGTCAAAATATTAATAAGACCGCCACCAATGAAAAAATGTTCCCCAGAATCTACTGAAAAATTCATTGAACGAAAAATCTTGTAAATATCAAAAAAATTTATGTTAATTTATTTTATAAAACCATAATGACATCTCCAGTTAATTTTTCAGGCTCCATCAAAGAAAGATGATAAGGTTAAGATACCCCTACCATGAAATATATGGAACTCGCAAGAATACAAAGGAATAAACCCAATCTCCAAACAACAAGAAAAAGGTAAATGAAGTGGTACTACCTCCCGTACAAAGATAAAAAAACAAAAAAATACAAAGGAGCTAAAGACCTCTAAAATTAGGAAGATCATATCTATCGATTTGCACAAGAGCACGTAATCTTCGAGAAAGGTCAAATGTCCTATACTTCTGAGAGAAGCGTTGGTCCCAACACTTCGAGGCAAGTGAGTCATCAACTTGGTTCCCTTTTATATAGATACATGGGAAATCATGTATCTATCGAATTAGAAGTGATACCTGATGTGCTTGAGAGTGTCTTGAATAGATCACGATCCTCCGCGACTAATGATGTAGTGAACGATTGGGGAATTTGCCTCTTCCTCAGTCCGATATTCGAAAAAGTGGCGCTAGTGGGATCCAATCTAAAATAGCTTGTAGCTTGACCTCAAGAATAGGGCAACATCCGAAAGACGAGAATATCCGAATATGGCATCAAGTCCGATAATTATGTAAAAGCCATCGTGACTTCATCCATTCAAATGTGTACTTGATGAGTTAAGTATGGCATTTTGTCGGTGCCGGTTCTGTGATTTTTGGAGCTTGAAGCAAATTTCAATAATTAGACCCCAAAATTATAGTATGAATGCAAAATCTATAAGTGTATTATGGATTCAATAGTTAACTTGTTAATTTAAATACTTAACAATAAAACAACAAATAAAATGTACTATACAAAAGATTTTTATTATAATCAAATCACAAAGATAACAATGTTCCAAACGTTTTATGCCCCCTCCAGTGTTGGGCCTGGGGCACGGGCCTCTATACAAAACCGGCCCTGCATTTTGTGTGTGAATTTTGGTCAAGAAGTCGGGGTTTACAACTTACAACATTTGTGTTTCCTTGTTTTGAAAAATTATTTTCAAAAATGTCCTCAAGTCGATTTGTTTAATGTTACATTCTAACTCTTTGAAATATTACAGGGTGCCATGTTATTTTGATGGGTTCTTGTAAGTGTATTATTAATTGAAATTTCGATTGTTGATGTAGGGATTTATGCATAACATTGTAAAAGTTTAATTTTAAGGAAATTTACATTTCTTGTCCCTGCCCTTTACCAAAATACTACGTCAACATTTTTTTAGCGTAACCGATCCCCAACCTTTTAATCATGTAGTCCTTCTATTTAAATAATTAAAATAAAAGAAAGCAATAAACTAGAAAAAATGCAAATAAAATTCCACAACTTTTTAAAAAGTACAAATAAACCCCAATTAAATACATATTAACACATAAAAAGTAATTTATATAGGCTATCAATTTTTTAGGTATATTCTCTTCCCCTGCATCATACAGGGAGGTGGTTGCTTAGGTGTGGAAGATGGAGAAGAAAAATAATTTCCTTTTTCTTTTAAATTGCTAAATTGAAGGAATGATGTTTGTCGAAAATTCTCATTCTAAATCTGACCTATAGCTAATGAATGAAACCAACCAGAAATGAAAATCACGAGTCGACTAACGATTTTTGGGTGAAAACAATTCAAGAGACTTCGAGTTGCATGTTAATTTAAAGGTCTCAAATATCGGATGCTAAAAATGAAGTGTTGGTTTGAGATTCTTGATCCAATTTATATTATTAATATATTTTTCAATAAAATGATATTAAACGTAAATTCAAAACATTTCCTTATTTCTTAACAACATATTCTACATAAAATACTATTTGAAAATACATTTTGTTGAGAAACTGGGCTTAAACAGGCTCTATATTTCAAGTGATTAGACAAAATTGTCCTTCTGAAATTAAGCATGTGTAATCCACGCAGCTATTTGGATAGCCGTGGATAGAAAGGACCATTTCTACAAATAAACAATGAAATAGGGATGATTTTATCAAAATACAAATGATAGGTCTTGAACCACCAGAAGTGAATCTGATAGGAACCGAAAAAAAAAAATAAAAATACCTCAAATAAGTGAATATGATAGGGACCAATAGTGCTGGACAAAACTCCCGAACCGAATCGAGCGATTTTTCATAAGTTAAATACCCAAATAGGTATTTGACTCAAGAATCGATGGCTTTGATTTGATTCTCGATTCTAGACCAAGAACTGAAACATCGAATTAAAATAATTTTCTTAATTTTTATATTGAATTAATTAAATTATTTTAATTTTTTTCTAAACAAATTAACTAATTTAGTGATTAATGCTCCAACTTACAAGCCAAGTCCATGTCTAATTAGCCCAGCCCAACTTAGTTTCTAAATTCAATTTTTTGGCCCAATTATTAATTTATATTTATATAGTGTTGTTGTAAATGTTAAAAAAATTAATTATGGTACGGATCTGAACCGAACCGAACCCGAACGGTTCCATAATTATAGACCCGACGGTTCCATTTATTACATATTAAATTCATGTCATGTATGAGTTTCGTGTTATTAATTGTCAATTAAATATCGTTCATATTTAGTTAGAATCAATGAATCTTGACTTGATAAATGTTGATCTACATGTAAGGTTATTATAGATGAATTTATTTATGTTCGTGTATCTATGAATTTTAATGAGTGTTTATTTGTAATTAATTCTTATTTACCAAATGTAGTACAAAAAAATAGTCTATTTCTAGTATTTCCTCATCACAAAAAATTAAATAGTTGATTTTTTAGAGTATTCTATTAAGTTTCTATCCTAATTTTTATTTTCTTTAGTTCATTTTGATACTGTTGGATTTTGATACACAATGAATCCGGGGTTATGATGTAAATGTTGGATTAAATTGTTACCAACAATCAAATCCAAATGCTCAACCCAAAAACAACGTAGGTCGTTGGAAGTTATTTAAACAATTAACGTTGCTCATGACCAATATATATTACTTCTTGAATAGCTTTGAATCTTGGCTCATTTAACTTTTTTATTGGTCCAATTAAAGCCTAACCTAACTTATATATATGGTGTCTTTGCCTTAGCCATTTTGTGTGTGATTTGCTGTTAGAAGGAGAAAAAACGATAGCTTGTTTGAAGAGAAAAAACCGGTGGCTTTCTTTGTGTCTTGGCTTCTATCTCGTGTTTCTTCCATTGTTTTTTTTTTTTTCTTTGTGGCCTACAAATTATCACCATTATTTTGTCCTTTGTGGGTGAGATTGAGGAACAATCGAGGTGAATATATTCACTATGGATTTGAGTCGTTTGGATTAGTTGTTTGGTAGAGAAAGGTAATGTGAAACTGATCCCAAGAAATATCGTTTTGACGTCCCTTGAAGTGAGCTTCCGCGACAAATACTCATCAAACCCTTCCAATAAATTAGTATAAAATATTACTTTTACGGTACTATGTTGATATTTGACTAAGTAATTATAAGTTGAACTTTGACTAATAAATAATAAGGATCTTTTTGATACACATTAAAATTTTCATTTTCATTCTTCTACTCATTTTCAACCACACATTCTTTAATAAAATAATATTTTCCATTACATCAATAACTTTTCATTCTTTTTCAACTACACATTCTCCATCGATCTACTATTCCAAAATATATTCTTTCAAAATAATGTGGCTTAAACACACCTTAAACCATTTTTCAATAACATTTAGGGTCTGTTTGATTGCAATAGTGAAAAATGGATGGAAAGAAAATGTTTTACAGGAAAAAGATTTTCCTAGAAATTGTTTTACTGAGAGTTGTAATTAAGTGTGTTTGATTAGTATACTTTTCCACCCGGAAAACTTTTAAAAGTTTGGATCTTTTTGTTCACGTTTGACTTTATTTTACATGGAAATTGTCCATTAAAATGAGTTTTTTTATAATTGGTTGTGAAATTTGTAAACATTGCCAAAAAGTAAAAGAAAAAGTTTTTTGCTCGAAATTGTCAATTATCTTTGTTTTACATGAAAATTGTCAATTAAAGTGAATTTTTTTTTATTTTTTATTTTTTATTTTTATAATTGGTTATGAAATTT
>CAIGRR010358118.1:0-11056 GCA_903798365.1 Fraxinus sp. 1973-6204 | reverse complement strand
TATGCAGAATCACTAGCCCAAAGTTTGTTAGAGTTGGATGAGTTAAGATTAGGCGTCCTAGATGGACTGCAAGTTCAAAAACAAAAGATGGCTACGTACTATAACAAAAAAGTCATAGCCAAGTTCTTTAGCTTGAACGATTTGGTGTGGAAAACAATACTACCTTTGGATAGTAAAGATCCAAAGTATGGCAAGTGGTCTCCCAATTGGGAATGACCCTATAGAGTGAAAAGTATATTGCCTAATGGAGCTTACCACTTGGAGGATTTAGATGGCACAAAGCATATAGGATTTATTAACGGTAAATACTTAAAAAAATATGTTCCTTCCATATGGAAAAGTGAACAAATATAGGTACACACATCCGTCGCAGAATAAAGTAAATTGGACAATCATGTTCAAATATATAAGAGCAAAATACGTTCGAATAAAATAGTTCATTATCAAATGCTTCTTACAAATCAAGAGAGACAAAATAGTCAAAATAAATTAGCCGTAATCTGAAGCAGACTATGGTTATTCCCCTGTCAACTACAACAAAAGAAAGTAAATCAGTGCTCATTGCCTTCCTAAATGCATTGTTGCAATGATAGATGAAGAGGTTGAGAAGCACTCTCAACAAGCAATTGGCCTTCAGCATCTTCCTAAGTTCATCGATGTAGTGGTAGTCAGGGAAGACCTTTCCTGCTGGGAGAAGCACTCTCAACAAGGACGCTGAAAAAACCTTTGTTGGCCAAAGACCATTTCCTATACTTCTCATACCAAAGAACATAACAAAAATAGATAGCAAACTTGGGAAAAGAAAGAGCTATTACAGTTGGAAAAGAGAACAGTTGATTTCCTAGATATAGAAGACCCATCAGTCGAGTGCTGTAAGAGATAGAAAAAGTGATGGTGAATATGTAACAAACATGCCTATTTATAGAGTTAGAAGGCGAAAGGGCAGAATGTGAATGGCTAGATGCGTAGAAACCAAAGTTGAGGGCTCAAATCCTGAAGAGATGCCAGAAAGTCAAGAGTCTTGTCCTAGGTAAAGGGGGAAATGTACAAAGATATGGTACGAGGTTAGTAATTAAATTTGGGGAATATTGATAATTACGGCATACATTGATCAAAATCCATGCAAAGGGATGTTGTCTAAATAAAGGAAGGATTATTCTATTGACAAAAGCGGATGCCATTACAAGTTCATAGTGGCTACTAGTCATAATTACAAAAATAAAAGGACGAAATCATCCTACAAAAGAATGTCAATAGTGATACATCCCGATTACAACTTGTCCCCACATAGAGTGCATCCTCTCTCTAAGCATTCCCCACTCGTCGCCCTGAGCATCAGAGGTCTTAGATAACTCAAGCACAAAGTTTTCATTAACTTTCAGCTTCGCGTAACGCTCAACCAAAGGCCTGTATCGCTCAACCTCTTGAGCAACAGCACGCTTCTTAGCAACCAGTCTCTCCCTGCAGTCATCCATTCTTGCTTGAAGCTTCCTCATCTCTACGGTAAGCTTTATCATCAAAGAATCTTCAATCATAACCTCAGAAAAAATTTTGTTTAGATGAGCCTTGGCTTTCTCAAGCTCTTTGAACAAAGACTCCTTTTCATTGGAGGCACAGAGATACTGAGTTTGTTGGGTTTTCAACTCGGTATTTCTGGCCATTAAGGAACTGATCTCTGAATGAATAATCTTCAATGACAACTTGAGATCATTCGAAATATTAAGCGAGGAAAGTTCAAGTGCTTGGGTCATCTTTGCACTCAATTGCTCAAATTTATCCTTTTGGCTAAAGGCACTAGCTTTGTGGACATCCATGTCCATGAAAGCAACATACTCGAGTAATGATTGCTTGAGGATGTTCATATTTTCTTCTGAGGAAGATGAAGCAGAAGGATGACCAACTGAAGAGGAGTCAGAAGCAGCGCTTGCCTTCATTTGTTCCCAATAGGTGAGCAAGTCTTGGATAGAGCGTAGAATGGCGTTAGCATCCTACAAGAAAAATGTGAGCAGTTAACATCCTGGTTTTTTAGCAAACAAAGTGAAGATGAAAGGCAAAGTGAAAGACACCGTGTCAACAGCTTGGGAGGCTTGGGGCATATCACCAGATGATCCAACCATTTAGAGAGATTTCCCTTTGTCCGGAACAACGGGCCCTTCATCAACGGGCGCATCCACAGGAATTTCTGCAAGGATCAAACAAATATGAGTAGGGAAGTACAATCTAACAATGTAGGCAAGAGAAGGAACCATACAATTTGTAATACCTTCCAATTCAACGCATGGGGGGTCAGCACCCTGGGAAGCTAAAAGTTCTCCAGTTTGGCTTGCTGCCAAAGTCCCATTTTGAATAGACGTAGACGAAAAAACCTTGGTGGAATGGTAGGACAAGGACTGGTAAAGGTAGAGACTTCAAAGGAGAAGCAGAACCCTTCTGAAAGGTCCAGGCAATACATCAACATAAGAAGGATTTTTCACAAGTAAACAAGCTCTACATGAAGAAACAAGTCAAATGCCTTTCTCTTAGCGATAAGGGGAACATCATCGTCATCGCCCTTAGGCAAGTCAAGCAAAGTTGGAGCTAGCCGTTTACGGCTGGAAGCATCTTTAGTGGTGTCAGCTTGAACAGAGGAAGGACCGGATGGAGTAAGATTTGGCACAGAGAGTTTGATACGAGCATGAAGGGACCTTGAAGGAGAGACAGGACTTTTGGAGGCTAGAGGGATAGCGAGAATAGGAGAAATAGAGGAATCCCCTGGACTTTCCAACAAATGGAAAGCACGGTTAGCGTCAGTTGCAAACAACCTACACTTCACCGACGGCCAAAGTTGGTTAAAACTTGGATGAGTAACGAAAGTGGGGTTAAAAGGAGCTAGGGAAAAGCCTTGAGTTAAAAGGGCATTGCGGGCTTCAATAGCATGTGCCGCTGTTTTGGTAATGATGTGGACATTGTCGGTCAAGCTTTTAGAAAAATACGGAGGAACAGGCCAAGTTTGGCCAAAACCCAGCTGGCAGGCAACCCCCGCTTTGGCATTTGTCCCGGTCAAAATATCATGGAACAACTCTTTCCCAACCAAATATTGAACCCAAACAGGCAAAGAATTGCTCACATCTTGCATGGTGGAAGGAGTATGCACATAAGTTGGGATTTGNCCCAGCTGGCAGGCAACCCCCGCTTTGGCATTTGTCCCGGTCAAAATATCATGGAACAACTCTTTCCCAACCAAATATTGAACCCAAACAGGCAAAGAATTGCTCACATCTTGCATGGTGGAAGGAGTATGCACATAAGTTGGGATTTGTTGAGCAAAAAAAGGGAAAAATGAAGGAACCGAATTCAAAGTATAAAAGAAAGTGAAAACTTCCCTATTGGACATATTTACAGGGCTAAGTCGATTAATGAATAGCCCATAAATGCTAACTGATCTAGGAGGAGTTGAGGAAGCACCAAGCTGTGGAAAATATGCTTTCAATCATAATTGAACAAGCTGAGAGGCCTATTACCAGTAGGAGATGCATTATTTCGCAATTGGGATTGAAGAGAAGTCATACCTCTATAAAAGGTAGCTAAAACCAGCGAACAAAGATTCAGGGGCCTACCACGCACTAACTCATGCGCTATGGGCAAGTAAGTCATCGAAAGTTTCATGCTGGGCACACAAAGAACATATCTACATAGCCAAACTTGGAGAAAGGCAACACATTCAGCATGGGTGGGTTCAGCATTAGTGTTGTTATAAAGTGTTTACATGCCCGAATAAGAATCAGTAAGTTTCTTGTCAAATTTTGGGGCAGCGCCAGTGATCAAAATGGTTGGAGAGATGGTGTCACCCAAGGGCAGAATATTAATCAAAGCGCCAACATCTCTTAAAGTAAGGGACATTGGACCAAGGGGGAAGATAAAAGTATTATATTCAGAGGACCAAAAACTTAGGGCGATTGGAAAAAAAGCACGGGATCATATGTAGGGGGATGATGAGCAAGTTCTAATAAATCAGAAATCCCAGCACGATCAAAGATTGCTTTGGTGGGGGCATGTTTTACCAAGCGTGCGTGCCAACAACGAAAAGTAGTATCAGATTTAGGTCAAGTACGAATACCTCGTTCCCGGATTGGCATTAATGGAAAAGGGTTCAGAAAAGGAGGATCTTGAGTGTACGGGAATATCTGGCCCACTACGTCTTGACCCACAGAATCAACATCATTAAATGATGGACCCAAGTATAATTCATTAAGATCAGCATTGGCTGACGAAAGCGTAGATTTCACATACGATTTTGTGAGTAGCTCTTGGAAATCTTTGAAACTTAGGGAATTCTCTGATGTCACCATTTACTGTGGATTTTAAGCTTCTCAAACATATTAGGTTACAAGTGTATGAAAGCAAGAAGATGAATAGTAGCTTTTATGGAAGCACAATAACGAGAAAAACGTAGGTATGATGGCGCGGAAAAGTGGTGTGTCCTCTGATTTATAGTGTCACTTTTGGAATGTAGAAGGTCACCGCCAAGCAAAGGTAATGATTTGGATACTCATCTCCTTTTTTAGGATTTTGAATGTTGCGAGAAGTACAAAGAATGAATATGGTATAAGATTAATAATCGATATTAAATTTTTCATATTGAGGGGTAATTGTTGACACATAAAAACGCAACCCAATTAAATGGCCCAAGGAATGAAGTCCAACTGAGAAGTTTGAAGGATAGGCCCAAAAGAGACCATGTAAAAGGCCCAAGATGGGGTAATATAGCAAAGACCCACCATCGCCTGAGCCTATTAAACTCCCAAGCTCTAGGTAAATATAGCACCTTATGAATGTTCAGGGTGACGGAGCCATTATCGCCCAAGATTACGAGACGCCCAGGATCTAAGCAAATTATCATCTTAAGCGACGGTTACAAAGGCAGTTAAGGGGCAGCCCCATCATGTTTCACGATCCAGAATCCTAGTTAAGCAGTTCAAACGGTGAAATTCATGACAGCGGTTAAGACAGCAGTTCCATAACTAGTCAGCCATGATTAAAAACGTGGATAGTTATAGGACGACCAGCAGTTTCAAATGATTCCACAACAATAACTGTCAAATGAGTATAAAAGAGAAGGAAGAGAAGGCATAGAAGAAAGGCCCCCGAATCAAACACTCTCGAACAAAGAATATGTAATTTTCATTTCTTTTACTTTCATCACATTCTACTTTCAATTATTCTGTGTGCTTGTGCCCCTTAGAGGCATTTCGCATATCGCTTATTGTAAATCTTCATCAATAAAGCACCCATTTTTGGGACTCTGTCTCAAGAGGTCTGTTCTTTACACAATCGTTTGAACCCCCTTTTTAATTGTTAGCGAGGTCCGGCTTTCAACGCGAAACAATAACTTAATAAATTGATGTCTTCATGAAACTTCCGTCTTTATATAAAATAAAAACAAAAAGCGGTTAAATATTACCTTCAATATATTATGTCAAAAATTAAATAACAGTTAATAAATAATTCAAATATTACTAACAAATTTTCATTTTTAATATTAAAATATAAATAGTTTGATAAATTTAATTTATCGACAGGTTTATCATCAATAGATAATTAATAAAAAGTACAAATTATATATTAATCACGAAAGATTTTGTTTTAATAAAATAACAGTTACAAAAGTAACTTATCCGGCATTAATATTGGAGATAAAAATAAAATACATATTAAAAGATTCCAAAATATTATTCCATCAATAATTTTTAAAGAAAAATAAAAAGTAATGAAATAATAAAATTATGTTGATGACACTTAATTTTCTATCGCAGATCAACAACTGTTACACTGTCGGTGATTATCGATGACATCATTTATGATATTGTTATTGATAATTGATGAAGGTAGGGTTGGTATATAAATTAATTTAATTTATATAGATATAGGGGAAGAATGAGGAGGATTCAGGGTTTGGGAATTAAATTTGGTGGGGATGATGAAGGTTGGGTTGGTATATAAATTAATTTAATTTATAATATTATTACTAATAGTGATTTATCATCTAATTTGTGTATAAACAAATTTTAAATATGATTTTTGAAGTGGTAACTTAAAAATTCTAGTTCTATGTAATTTTCAATTAAGGCATGGTTAGAGATGGCAACGGGGCGGGGCACCCTTGCCCCACCCCGCCACGCCACGCCACGCCACGCCACGCTCCCACCTTGCCCCACGCCCCGTCCCATCTTAGACGGGGCAGGACGGATTCGGGGGGCAAGCTTGCTCCATTTCCTACCCCGTTTAATTTTTTTATTTTATTTTTTTACAAAAAATTCTTGTTAATTAATTTTTTTTATTCTTCACGGCGCGAGTTCAAGGCGCTTCGGGGCGGGGCGCCCCCTTCCTGCCCCACCCCACCCCACCCCACCAACCCATCGGGACGGATTTTTTTCGTCCCATTCAGGGCGGGGCAGGTTTTTTTGCCATCCACGCATGGTCTATCATCGACGGTTGAGTTGCTGTTTTTCCACATCTTTCTTTTTTCTTGAATTCTGATTTTTCTTTTACCTAAAAATAAAGGTACAAATATTTTTTTTTAGCTAAAATTAACAGCAAAATGGATAGGATCACTTGCTACGAACTTAAAAGGTTGGAGATGTCATTGTCAATATTGTAGGACGAGAAATTACTTGTTATAATATAGATAGGTTAAGGACCACACAAGATGTTTTAGCAACAAACTTCTCCAATAAAAACTGAGGATGTTTCCATTTGTTTAAATTACAAAGGTGACCTTCATGTCGTCCTATATAGCTTGGCCTGTAATAGATGGGAGTGGTGATCTTCCACCTTCCCTTTTTAACCAATCTATATCCCCTTGAAGGCTTGAATACTCAGAAAAAAGAAAAAAAAAAATCCAACTAAAGAAAACGGAAAGGAACAAGAAAACTTAAATATTGACAGTATCAGTAGATGAGGGTGGCTGTGACATTTGGTCCTGAGTTTGAGTTTGAATCCGAGTATCAGCTAGCTCCTGGGCCTGCTTTTGTGTTTCGACAAATCTGTTCATCCGCTCGAGCAATTGGGCAGCCTTGCGCTTGCCCCTTTCCGTGCCATTTGCAGCCAAATCAAGTAGCGGACCCATTACTCCAAGTTCCTGAGACTCAACAAGGTATTGTTGGTCTCCCGAACAGAGATGCACCAAAACAGCAGCTGCATTTTCTTTGTTCCTCGGGGATCCATTCCCGATGACATCGACTAGAACAGGTACTGCCTCTGCATCTCCAATAGCCGCCTTCCCTTCTGGGTGACTAGCTAATATTGCCAGTATAGCAAGCCCTTCATCCACCATGCCACCTTGAGGTTCGGTAAGCAGCTGCATCAGTGTAGGGACAACTCCTGCCCTAATGGTCTTTCCCTTGTTACCTTGATATATGCACAAGTTGAAGAGTGCTGTAGCGGCGTCCTTCTTCCCCCTTTGTGTACCTTCACTTAGAAGTGTCACAAGTGGTGGAATTGCTCCAGAAGCACCTATTGTAACCTTATTTTGATCTATTACTGAAAGGCTAAATAGGGTGGCTGCGGCATTTTCCCGTGCTTCCATGCTACCCTTTTTGAGCACGTGAACTATACCAGGCACGGCCCCAGAAGATACGATACTTCCCTTGTTATCTTCGCAAATGGAAAGGTTAAGAAGTGCAGTAACAGCATGCTCCTGGGTGCGGGAATCACGTGTTGATAAAAGTTGGACAAGCAAAGGAATGGCACCAGCTTCAGCAATTGCCACACGATTGTCAGCATTCCGCTTGGCAAGAAGGCGAATTTCACCTGCTGCAGAACGCTGATCTTCGGGGTTGCCGGCCGTGAGCTTATGGAGAAGAGCTTCTATCTTTGTACGCTCAGCAGGGGAGAAAGCTGATGTTGTCTTACTTGGTAGACTGCCTGGTCGTTTCGGGGGTTCAATTCCATTTGCCTCGCACCACTGTGCTATAAGGCTACGCAGGACATAATTGGGTGTAAGAGCAGTGCTACTAAGGGCTTGTTGTGTCTTTGGACAAGTGTCATGTCCTGCTTTCAACCATTTCTCAATGCACGATCTTTCATATGTCTACAGCAGATAGAAGATTTAAATCAGTTTTTAAGTACCAATCACGAAAAATTTCAACAAAATTCTCCAACCCCTCCTCATTCTCTCCCCTTCATGGAGTTTTAAAGTATTTTCTCTCATCATTTACTAGAACCGGCAACGTGAAACATTAAATTGAACATGTCATGTGCAGACTACAATACAAACTTTGCCCTTGTTTGAGCCCCATTTTCTCAAAACTCATTTTCAACCATATATTCTCCTAATAAAATAATTTTACACATAAACTCAAAACTTTTCCCTACTTACGAACCACACATTCTCCAAAAAATCACTATTCCAAAATTTATTAACCCAAAAAAATGGGGTTCAAACAAGGGCTTTATCTATTTCTCAAATTTTAATTCATTCTAGAGCAAGGTGTTCAAGGCAGTATGTTCACAGCACCATGTTCATTCTTTGAAACAAACTCCTGAAGAAAACAATGTTGGACAATTCATGTATCATTTCATAGAAAAATGAATAAGAAGAAAGAAAAGCACTATTTAAGATTTCAAAGAACAAGAGAGAGATAGTATTGCAACTGGTTTTATTGAGCAAAAGGCAAAAATCCACCGCAATACCTGTCCCGTTGAGACTATGACAGGATCCTTCATCAGCTCTAACGATATAGGACAACGGAAATCATCTGGTATGACAGGGTTCTTCTGAATTCCCTCTGTGGATATAATTCCACTACTACTAGCAGGAATCGACTTTTCCATTAAAGGAGAATCAATGTTAGGATTCTCTGTCTGCACAAAATCCTTAATTTTCTTTAGTAGCATAGACATCTTCTCTATGCTTTGCTCTGGGTCCCCACCAGTGGCAGCCACCATTTCATGCAAAGCTAGTGATTCTTGAGTCAAGTCCGCTATGCCGCCAAGCTGTAACTTGTCGACCAATCTCCTTAAGACATCTGTATCTCCAGAAGCTTCATTATTCTTGCTGTACAGGGACAAAAGATCCTCATACACCTCAACATCAGCTGAGTCGACCCTCCCCTTGGCTCTTCTGAACTGAGAAAGAACGAGCTCAATCTGGAAACAAAATAAATTAATGATAGAATAGATATCAGAGACATAAAAATTAAACAAATTCCAAAATCAGACACATGCACGTTCAGACGAACAAATCCATCCAAAAAATCAACATTCATGAACTGGAAACTGCTTACTGGACCCATTACAATAATAAAATACTCTGCTAGAATGTCCAGCCTTCATGGCTACGCAAGTTCACAAGTCAAGAACTAATTTATACCTGTTCCTTAATTTCATCAGATATGTCAAGTTTTTCGAAAGAAATTCCACACAAAGCTTGTTCCAATTGAGCCGTCACTTCTTGAAATTTTTTCACAACTTGTTCTCTCTCCAAGACCTGCAAGTGATATTTTAGTGCTTCATTACTGGGTAGATGTGTATAGGACAGAAGACTGATATTGGCAAGCAACAAAGTTCAAATTCAATATTTGCTAAGAGGAATTAATTACAACAGATAAAATCTAAAAGACACTTAATGGTGGGAAGACATTAAATGTCCAGCAATTAAGTTGGGGTCTTAATTTCATATGATCAACTTCTTCCTTTTATGTTCATCAAAAGCTAAAACCAAGGGTATTTACATTTTTCAGGTATGTGGGCCATTGCAAAAGTGAATAAAACAAATGCCCCAAACCATAGATAAACCAAAAGAAATAATTCAACATGTTCAATATGCATGCAGTGCCAAGAGAGGTTCTCCAAAAGAGGAGAATCGCATATAGATTTCAAATTACAACGTAATTGCAATCAATAGATATCAGTGCACATTTTAATAATTCCAATAATTAAAAAGACAATAAAGAAAAGAAAATAGAATCAAGCAGAATTAGGAAAAACACCCAAATCATCTTTTTTCACGTGAATCTGTATATCCACTTAGAATCGTTAGAGTTAAATTGTTGCGATCTTTTTTGATCTTAAACAATCAATTAAGAGCTCTATGTCACACCCCAGCCGTGACAGTTGAATTCCTGCAACAAGTGAAACTTGCACTTAAGAATGCGTGAGAAGTGAGGCAAGGGGTTAAAGGCTGGGTGACGAGATAGCCAAAGCTGGCAGACAATGCAAGCCAGCATAATGCACACCTTGTGGATAGAATTCTATACATGAGGAAAGACAAGTAATTTAGAATGTTTCATCTAAGGAATTGGTAGGAAACTTGTATAAGCACTTTAGAAGGCTGTGGAGACAACCTTGCTAGAAAGCTTACATTATAGAAAATTCTAGCATAAGAATAGTAACCTTTGAATAGGTTTAAATTATATTGTCCATCTAATAAGGAGGGAGTATTAATCAGTCGAGGGAGTTTTGGTAACCAACCAAGTGAGAGCATCGAAGAAAGCTCGAGTGTACTTGTAGTACCGTTTTTATCCTAAGGAGTATAAAATTCTTTTCCAAGTTTTGTCCCAAAATACTTTTGATTTTTCACTTCCTTACATTAGCAAGGTATTGAGTATGAAAGTTGGTGTACTTGCGAGGGCTGCCAATATATTGCCTTAACTAATACCTTGAGGGGTAGAATTGAGGAGCTAAGTGTAGCACGATAGCTTAGAAGAGCCAAGTCCCTGACATTTTTCTTTGAAGATAGGAAAGATATTTCTTAAATATTTCTAGCAAAATTAAATTTCTCTAATAATTCATATAGTATGCAAAAGGACACTAAATACGACTATTACTACTATGTGTCAGAGTATTTCCTATTAATATTTTAAATACATTCTTATGGTTCACAAATCATATCAAAGCTAGTGTGGCTGAGTGTCGATAAGTTATCTAGAATATAACCGCGAGCGGTGGTAATTAACTTGCACTTGTAAAAATAGAGTAATTGCTAACATGCAAATAATAGAGTAAATAGCTAAAACATGTCTTCGTATTCATGGTGTTCTAATGTCCAACTATAATGACGCGAACCCGGGTACGGGAT
>CAIGRR010358077.1:0-13130 GCA_903798365.1 Fraxinus sp. 1973-6204 | reverse complement strand
AAGCTGTCCACAACAAAGCACAGCCAAATTTCTACAGCAAATGCATATTTTAGTAGCAACTTCATGTACCTTGCTTCCAACTTGTTGGATATTTAAGAAAATTGGTTTCCATTTAGGACTGTGATCATTTTTCAAGACTTCAGTTTTGCAGATTGGAACAGCAATACCGGTCTCCGTGAGCTTCGATATCACCAGAAAGGGGTCCTATAAAAACAAATAACATGATGTGCTTTATATCAATTTTCTCTAGTTCAAAAAGAAAGAAGAAGAAGAAAAGATTCTTGAGTCTATACACTTTTTGAGAACAAATCCTTCGATTCTAAGTCTGAACATCTTAATATCAACTCTGCTGTAGTCTTTGATGCTACACTTTCTTCAGCATAAACAGTGAGTTGGCCAAACTTTTGTGTATGGGCTGGAGCGGAAAATGCTTCTCCAAGTCCAAGATCCAAGGTCAAAGACCTATTTGATTTTGTGACAATCTATATAGAAAAAAATGAGAGTTTTACATATTAAGAAAATAACTCTTTTTAAGTATGCATACTTTTGAAATGGATGAGGTATGATTTGTTGCATTTTCCACTGGGGAAAATGGATGAGGTAAGGATAGTAAAGATTTAGGAGGGAACAAAAAGGTATGACCAGTAGCAGTTATCCTGCTAGTGCTGAAAACACATCTGTATGGAGAAAAGATATGCCACAAAAGTCAACTTACAGACTTGTGATGAAAAAAGCTATCATGAAAAGGCCAGATGTTACAAGAACTTGGTTGATCACAAGAATCACTATGTTCTTGAAAGTGGATTATCACATTAAATTCTGAATGATTCAATCAAAAGAAACCAACACATACATAAAATAAAAATACAGAGCATGGAGCTTTGATGTGCAACATGACATAATATCTTCATGATTCATTTTTGGTAGTAACAGGTATGGTAGCTACTTGTTTCTATAAGCCAAACGCATTAGTCAAAATGGCAAGTGACCATACCTGTGACAATGCACAAGTAGCCTCACCAAGAAACTGCTGCTCCTCCAGCTTAAGCACCTATACAAGAGAAAATGTTTTATTTAAAATTAAAAATTGTAGTTTTATTACAGATGCACTTTAATGAGAGTCTGGGTGCATATGTAAAAACCGGAAGCGTATCAAATGCTAACCAAATTCTACAAGTTTAGAAAACACAACTGTAACGAGATGACAAGGAAAAGATGCCTTTTACTAGTACAATATCAAAGGGAGACTCCTTTGATACTGTCAATTCTCAGTTCAATGAAGCTACTTAGAGAAAACCATAAATGAGCTTATACAAGGACAGCCGAAGGTGATTCGAAGCCGAAAACAGTTGAAGCTGCCACAATTCATTATTCTATTAGACAAGTCATGGTTTTGAGATAACTATAAAAAGATGGTTTATGAATTATGCAAGTCTAATAAAATTTCACAACAAGATATTGATAACTTTCAATATTTAAACCTCCCGACTTTCAATATTTAAACCTCCCTTCATAATTTACTATCCACTGATGCATCAAAGGATAAATTGTGTATAGGATGTGAGAAACTGGTAATCTTTTTTTAGTCGGTGTGGGCCCCAACAAATTTATTAACATCCAGAAAATGATGATTTCTACAAGAATTCAAGAAGTCCCCATCTTAGTAGTAAAACTCAGAAAGAATAATATTTAATATACCTTGACATCAGCATTGTGGAACTGTGTGTCAACATCATAGAGACGAAACCTGTGATGGAAGGTAGTTTGTTAAGATACACGAGCCTGAGAAAATACAAATTAACAAGATACAAAAATAGATCAATGTGTCAATACTCACAACAAATACTGCACCGTCTCAAATTGAAAAGTAAGAGTATATTTTCTGATCCACTTAGGATTCAATGAATTTAAAACTACTTCAGTGCGACCAAGCTCTTGAAGTGAACCATCTCTTCCTTTAATATAGAGAACTGCCATAGGATCACTCTGAAATGAGAACAAGCTTTTTAAGATATTAGGTCAATTTTTCCACAATAAGATTAATAGTAATAACTTAAGGGTGTGTCACCTCGTATCAAACATGATAAAGAAATCTTATTACTCAAAATAACTAAAAAGAGAGATACGTAAACAAACCACTAAAGAAATTGGGTCTGGAAAAAATCACATAAAAGGAAAAGATTGTTTATGACATAGTTTTGAAATCACATGCAACATATATTTCTATCGTATATCTCGACATAGTTTTATCTATCAAGGAAAGGAGTATGTTATTGGTGATAGTTAGAAATGATCTAAGTTAATTAAGGGCTTGCCTTCAAACTAAAATGATTTGTCAAAGTATAGGGTAGTAAAAGCAATTAGTTGATCGACTAACAAAAACCAAATTAATTGATGGTTAAAAATATGATGAGCTCAAAACAGAAGTAATACACCTTTAGAAGAACAGGGAATAACAAGTTTTTGAGGATTGGGCCAAAGGAGAGGGAGAGGAATTAATCTCAAAACTCTGAGCTTATGTTACCAACTCCGTGGGGTTGGGAAATAACAATTCAAGATACAAATATAAGATAAGAATGAGTACTTGTGAATTGGATAGTATAAACTTTTTGGTAAATTTAATCACAGACCTTTGAGAGCACATCCCGGTCACGCAAATTTGAAGCAGATAGAGACAGCTGCATGTTATTGGAAAAGTTATTGCTAACAAATTAAAGTGAACTACAGGTATAAATATTTAGTTGGAATAGAGCACTTCTTTCTACTTGCTATGACTTGGATTGATTAAATTGAACATCAGTTCATGTAAAACTGAGAGCAGGATAAACCAAAATATTAAAGAAAGAATAAATCAAGAGAATTCATCCATGAAAGCTAATCCTGGCTTCATAGCCCAACACTAAAGTGACATACTTCACTTATTATCGAAGATAAAAGTAAAATATGTCAGGGTTTTCCAGCAGAGAACCATGTATTCTCAACTGCAAAAGACTACGTTCAAGCTCACTTTTAGTGGACCTATCCTAGTTTCCAACTAGATATAACAAGTCTTATATTTTCATTTGTGTTAGACTACCTTTCAACTAGACCTGTTAGCTGCTACCGGACAATGACAAGAAAGCACACCACACAGTATTATTTCCTTAAAAACTTGAGAATAAAAAAAATGAAAATACGACAAAATTTGTTTACTATAAATGAAAACAGAATGGTATTCTAGAGGTACGTCACAGGTGTTTCCAGGTTGTCACAGAACACCATAATAGAGTGTTACACGAAAGTTTAAATCAAACCTTAAAAAAAGCAAAACCAATATTTTTACTAAATCTTAAACTATGAATGCCAGAATCCCAGATGTATTGAGTGTGATTAATCCCAATTTATTAATGTTCCTAGTGAGTCATGTCCCACATGTAACCCAAAGACACGCCCAATATTTGATTAAATAGGAGGGAGTCAAACATGGTCTGTATTAACAGTAGACAGGACCCTTTTGCCATAAGATTATTTCAGATATATCAGTTTAATTTTTAATCTGCAAGCAACAAGGAGACGGGTCTGCATAAATAGTGACAAGATCACAAACTACCTCTGCCATTATATTTAAGCAGACAGCGTACTGGAGTCCCCTCTTCAATATTTGGAAGTCAAACCAGATCAAAAGAGAATGCATATGGAGTCTTTAATTTACCTTTTCCCATTTAATATGTCCATTTTACAACCAATTAAAAGTTTTCCACGAGGTGAGAATACTGTAACATAGAAAGAAAAAAAAACTCAACCAAATACTAAACTCTCAAGATGGCATAGTTTAAACGATTAACATATATACCTCAAAACAACTTATTTCCTAATATACTCAATTGACATAGTGGGCAAAATGGTTTAGCAATTCGCTTTCAGATCTCTTGGCATGCTGCAAAAAAAGAAAAAAATTCCTCGTAAAAAAGGTCAGTTATCTAATGACAATTGATTCAGCTATCTATTGGCATTTCCTAAGATTTCCACTGTCACACGACACCCATTCTTGGCACATGAAATATGAGACACAGAATCAGAGTTTGAAAATAACTAAGCATAAATCTTAACTACAATGTTCCTAATTTAAGTAGCTAAAGTCATAGGATAGCTCGTACTTTTGCTACAAAAACTGCTTGTGTACATAGATTGGCACGTGGAATACGAGTCTCAGAATTTAAGTTTGAAAATAAACCCGAAGCCCCCACTCCTTGTGAAGGGGCTGTCATTTGGAGTGTCAACCAGGGGCGAACCACCAAGGGCCCAGCGGGACAGTTTTTTTAGCTTATTTTCTATCTCGAATGCAGTCAGGATCCGGTAAAACTCATGTTTTGTATGTAATCTTTTTCTCTTTAATCTTGTTACATATTCTTCAATCTCATAGAGTTGGATGGTTAAATTTCATTCCCACTTGAATNTAAAAAAAAAAAAATTTCGGGGGCTCTGCCCCCGAACCCCCGTAGCCCCCACCCCTTCAACTTTGGACCCCTCTACAGGTTGGCTCCGCCCCTAATCTCGCCCCCAATCAACATTATTTCAAGGTCCGCCCCTGCTGTCAACCCAACGTGCAAACAGCAAGACCCAGTTACTAAGCATCAGTCTTAACTTCAATGTTCCGATTATAAGTTGCTAAACTCACGATTACAAAAACTGTAAGTAAACTAATTATTCAAACTAGTAACTGATTCTAACTTCACTCCTTCAAAAAGTGATTTTAGATAATAATGTTATACACTCCATTAACTTAAAGTTGTGCAGATGCAGAAACACACACTATTATAGAAACTGTTAACAAGCTTAAGAACGCGTGTACTCAGTTAAATCTTGGACTCATCATGGCCCTTTTAGGTCGGGTTAATTTGCACAACTAGCTCTCATTTAAAAGGTTGAGCCATTAGGCAGGGAAAAGCTGTATTAATTTAAATCTTGTAAAGAATTAGAGTACCTCGATCTGAGAGTAGAGGCCCTGATGACCACGAGAATTTAGGAAGGCCTCTACGGCCTCGTTCGGAGCGTTGACTGCTGAGCTGGTGTGATATGATGCGGTGCCCCCGACGGCTGACTGGCTGCCGGCCACGTCGGAACAGCAATTCCCCATCGCCGCCGCCTCTTTTATAGTACTCTATTCTACTTTGAAAATGGTAAGAGAAGTACTTGAATAATGAAATTTACATATTTATACAGATGGAGTACATAAATAACGCATGGAGAGAGAGAGAGAGAGAGAGAGAGAGAGAGAGAGTAGAAGAAAGTGGCCCACTTGTCTACCCATTGGCCAATGCCGCGTTAGACTTTATGAATGAACAAAAAGTTTCTGTTTGACTGTCAAAAAAAAAAAAAAAAAATATCTCAAATTTATTTTCAATTTCTTACGGTAAAATATTTTTCATATCAATTAAAAAAATTTATTTTTTAATCACATATCTTTTAAAAAATCACTATTCCAAAATTCATGTTGTCCAAAAAAAAAAAAAATGGTTTTAATTTAATCGAGTGTTCATTGTTGGGAAAATTGTATTATTGGTCCTCAATCTATAGTAATATTAGTAAATTGGTCCTCAAAATTCAAATTAAAGCAACTTAATCTGAATCTTTTAATATAGTTGTTCAATCGATTTCCAACTAAAGGAAGTAAGGAACCATCAAAATGTTCGATTATGTGTCATGGTCACCCTTACAGAAATATGACAAGCTTCATTTTTCCAGGCATCGGCTCGAATTAAGCAGCAAAACATAGCTTCGTAAAACTACAATTACAATTTAACAGAAATTTTAATAATTTCTCATTATACAACTAGAATGAAAAGTTAAGAATCGATTTTATTTCTCTCTCTCTCTCTCTCTCTTAACAGTCAAAATTCATATTTAGAAATGCTTGTCACTTTCAAATAGCCGTCCTGCGCCTGCCCTCTATGTATAATAAAAAAAGTTTAGCTCATAATAATTTGTATTCTACACTCCTATCAGCCCTTGAATTCTATATGGGTTGATTGATTTTTGTGGAGATTACATAAGATATTGATTATAGTTTTTCACAAAATGACTCGAAATTGATTTTTGTGATGCACATTTTGTTTCTTATTATTTGGTGTGTAATATATGAGATCTAGCCCTGTTTGGTTTAGATAAAAATCAAACTTTTAGAATTTTTTTGATAAAAATTAATGAAATATATTGTTAAAAAATTGTGGATCTCATAAAATGTTCGATTAAAATTAATTATTAACTTTTACTAAAATTTTAATCAACTTTTATAATTGAACCAAAAAACGGCTCAATCCACTACATCGGTCAACAAAATTCTAGTGAAGGAACGCTTGGGTAATAATAATAAAATGGCAAGGCAGATACCAACTACAAAAGAAAACTTGATCCTTGATTATTAAAAGAACCAAACACATAAAATAATAAGTCATTAAATTCATTGTTTATTAAGTTAGTATAAGATTTACTAAACTAATATTTTGTGGGGCCATATTCCATTATAGCATTATAATTACAACTCTAAACCCTTGCAAAAAGTGACCTTAATAAATATTAATTAAAGGTTGTGCAATTGCTTTAGGAAACATTACTGATTTTCTATATATGATTACTCGGTCGGATGCATATAACTTGTGCACTACTTTTATGACTTTCATTGAGCACACATTCGAAATGACATTATGCCTCACTTAGATTTCGGGAAATAGAGTTTCTAAAACCCTATCTCGCCTCCTTCATAAGAGTCTTCGACAGAGCATGGGACCAGGGAGGACTAACCAATTCTACCCGTCTCGTTGCCATCCTAATTACAGTGACGAAGATGAACCGTGAACCAAAAACATGATTAATTAGACTCATAAGTAAATTGTAATCCCATTTATGTTTCTTAAACCAAAATGAGCTGGGCCATCATGTGGATTTAAATGCACATATCACTCATGAAGGATCCAATGCCCCCACTCACTTTTATGATTTATCTATATGAGAAAGTTTGTCGGACCTTGCTATACTGCCAGGGCCAAGAAAAGCTGGCCCCCTGCCACTGTGGTGGCCCTGGTAGACAGAGTGGATAAACCCAAAGTCTGTCTGTATCGTCCCCAGAAGCCAATATAAGATATTAGTCAAAAGATGATTAAGCCATTGTTTCATCCCAATTTTTTTCCAAAATACATATTTCTCTCTCTCTCCTTTTTCACACATTTTTTAATAAAATAATATTAAACGCAAACTCAAAAATTTTCTTTATTTTTTAACCATACATTCTCTATCAATATACTATTTCTAAATGTATTCTACACGAAAAATGGTGCTTAAACAGGCTCTAAAGGAAAAAGAAATAATATTTTTATTAATTATTCCACTGAATATAATCCAATAGAACAATACTTACACATCAAATATTGTCCCGTCAACGACCACAAGGTCAAGAAGTCAACCACTTAAAAGAATTATAAAGTGGGGCAATATTGACGGGCAACAAGGGCTGGAAATTACACAATAGCATACATTAGCCTAAGATGTTTTTGAAAAGTTGCAACTTCTAGGTTCCTGATGCTAATGTTTCATCATGTTCAACTCAAATTATACTGGGATTAGTGGATTATCCAAGGTGTCCCCAAAGTAACAATGAAATTTTAATGTCAAATATTTGAACAATGAGAATGAAAATAGCCCATAGTAAGTAGGAACAAGGCATCGAGGACAACAATTGAGACGTGAACTGGAGATTTCATGGTGCATTTTCTATCAGAGAAAAAACAATCGAAAAATTCAAGTAAAGTTCACCCATAATGTTGTGCATATCATCTAGCAAAACATCCCCCCACCCCACCCCACCCCAACCCAGGCGCTAAACTTATGTCACCTAGCACATCGTGTTCATCCTACCCTCACCCCAAACTCAATTAACATCCCGAGAAGTAGATTCCATTACCTGAATATGATGGTTGTGGTCCCTCGTTAAGACAAAACTTCCCAAACATTGGGAATGAGGAAAGCACATAATGTAGAGCAATAGTTTCCCTTCAGCAACTCGTAATTTTATGCAATCCGATGTTCAAATCAGAAGAGGTGGAGATGAGCAATGGGAGAGAATGGTGCCATGCGGCTTTGAAGACTCGTTTCTGATGAGCTCGTATAGACTGAGATGGCGTGTGAGCATTATACCTGATATCAAATATGTGAATGATGGGGTCGGCTGAACCAGACGTTACGTATAGACCATTGGGTGACCAAGTCTGATTTATAAGAGCCGATTGTGATTCACTACTTTCTTGCTTCCACCCAAATGAGTGGATCATTGTCTGCCTCTCTCTTACATCAAAAAGTCGAAGCTGACGTCCTGGAGTCCTGCAAGAAGGCATGCTATTAAGCTCAATAATAGCAAATGAAATGTGTATAATTTGAAAATTCTAGCAATTACAATTGTTCTTCCAACTCAACAATATTACAAGAAATAATATGATATTGTATAAAAATAAAGAAATAAGATAAAAGGAAACAAAGTCAAAAACTTCCAGATGACACGGGACTGCATATCAGAAAGGTAAGTCTCTAACGACAGTTCTAATAAAGGAAATTTTTGGTTTGTAGCTCTACATGTGGATCTAAGCCACGTCACTAAGGGGACTCGAACAAGATTAATTTGCACCAGAAGAAAATGGTTAACTGCTCATGTTTCACGGTTCATATTATAATACAACGTTTTGATGTACTTTTCATGCGTTAATACATCTATTCAAATCTCATAAATAGTTCTAAACTTCTAATCCGAGTCATCAAAATACCAAGGTTTATCACAGGGTCACAGGTTTACCGTTGCATACAATAAATTACTTCAGTCAGGAACATTTTTCCTTAAAAAGGTGGAAGGACTCTGATCAACCTCCTCCAGTTCCAATTTGATGAAGCAATACTTCACGAATTTCTGTCATACTTACTCCCAAACAATGGATTTAAAAATTCTAAATTGATAGGCATAAGTTTAACTTGAAGTAGTACAATTAAAAGATGCAAATACATTACTTTCATAAGAGACAAATGAATTTATTTTCAGGGCTTTTGTACATGCATTTGGGCCAACTAAAGAGTTTGGGATACTCCAGTTGGCGTAACCCATGATTCTGTTTCTTATAATAAAATACTAGAAATCATAGATATATTAACCCAAGAGGTACGAAAAGATTTTGAGGATAAACTTACCCTGTCTGAACCATAAAGAGGTTGAAGTCACATGGATTAGGCAAAACACTCATGCATTTGCTATCTATTTGATTCTTGTAATCTATTCTCTCAGCTAATAAATCAAATCCAGTTATCCGCTTATCCGCACCAGCTGACATCACAACTTTCTTATGCTGCATCCCAGCAACCCCCATCACAGCAGAGGTATGAATACTTCTATGCAATGCTTTAGGTTTCCATGAATCCTCACCATCTTTCTCGGTCCACAGGACTACTGCATGGTCGCTCCCTCCAGTAACAAAGCATGTATCATCCCAGGGCATGAACATGATGCTGTTGATAATGCCTTTCATGTGAGGCTTTTCTTTTAAAAAAGTGACACTCAATTCCTGTGGACGTTTATAAATTGATTCAGATTGCCACCCTGATTAGGTGACATTATACATTGGAACACAGTAATGTTGTAAATGTCATATATATCTAAAAGGCATGACACATTTTAATAAACTAATTTTGTATTATTATCAATACCTCTTTTTCATTATCAATATTCGAAATTGATATCTGAGAATCCTCATTATCTGCACTATAAACTGAGAAGAGGCTATTTCCCTGTGGATGCCAAGCAATATCTTCTGGCCATCTCCTCTTGGACGATTGACAATCAGTAGTACTTAGAAGATTGGCACTTGAACTGCACTTGTACATATGAGTACAATCCAGGTCAAAAAGCTTCAATTAAGAAGTGTACAATATTATCATATGCCAAGGGCATTAGAATCCGCAATCATTCTTTTTTTTTTTTTAATGTACAAAATCAAATACATTTGATAACTTGGAAGGACTTCCTTCTAGTTTGGAGGTTGCTTTATATGATAAGAACATACCCGCTGTCCTGAACTTGCCACAAGTTGACCAGTCCATCCAGTGCACTGTAAACAAGCATTCATATGCATGAAAAGAAGTTACAATCTAGAGAACCATACGGCACAAAAGATATACCCCATGCAATCCTAGGTAGACTCATATGTCACAGAAGTTCTATTTGTTGTCAAAATCAGGAAGAGAGAAAGACAAAAGCTTAAAAGTAAGTGATGCGTGCAAAAAGGCTCAATAGAAGTTTTTAGTTTGGGTATAATCGACTTATGGTTCTCATCAAATAAAAAAATTAATAAGGTACAAATTACCTGGTCACAAATAGTTGATCATTTGTAGGACACAGCACAAGACATCTTAACTTCCTTTTGTGTTGACTAGCTAGCAGAAGGCCTGTCTGGCAGCGCATAGTGCGAGGTGACGAGCAGCTGTTTATCAACGGAATCAATTCTTTGTGTTCTTTCTGCTCTGTATTTTACAAGAAATAATATGAATAATTCATCTTAGTTAGGAAATAGTATCGCGCACAAATATAAGAAAACCTTTTACGTTTCAGACTAGCAAATCACATAAATAACTGACAATATCCACAAATACAGATCAAAAGCTCAAAGAACTAATAATTTAAAAGTGCAGAAGGATTTAACAAACATGTACCAAGGTTCCTTTTCGTTCCTTCAGATAGAGTTTCCAACGTATGCTGCTCAGATGATATTCCACGAGCTTTGTTCCCTTTAAGCTTTACAATGCTATTGGCATGAGGGGGCATTGATGCATTGGACCAAGAACCAGAACCACTGGGAACTTCATTTCCAGATTCTTTCATCTTTACACATTGCAGAGTGTCTGCAGCAGGAATGACAAGTTGTGGTTTAGACTTGGTTTTTTGTGATGAGTCTTCATTTTCATAGGAAGGACTAGCTAGTTTTCGCACATCTGCAGAAGGAATGACAAGTTTGGGTTTAGACTTGATTTTGTTTTGAGAAGAATCTTCATTTTTATAGGATGTACTAGCTGGTTTCCGCATGTCTACAGAAGGAATGAAAAGTTGTGGTTTACTCTTGGTTTGGTTTTGAGAAGAATCTTCATTTTTATAGGAAGGATTAGCTGGTTTTTGCGTGACTTTCAAATAATATCCAGGCGACTTTGAGGTTTCCTCATCTAAATGTGGTATAGATTGAGACTCGTCGCGAGAAGAACCTTTGCTGACCCGAATAGGACTTGCAGATCCTCCTTCAACTTTTACCTCTTTCATACCGTTCCCGAAAGAAGTTTTTGAAGCCATTATTTTACCCCTCCCTTGAAGACGAGCCAATTTGATTTGCGTCTCTTCCAACCTCGTTTCTGCTTCATCAAGCTGCGGACCGAATACAAATTAACATTCATCCATATTTTCCCACAACGATACAAAAACAGTTTACACCAAAGTGTTAATTTCATATTCATTTAACAGTAAAATGGATGCAACTATTATGCAGTTCACCGAAATGCATGGTCTTGACATGTAAAATTTTTAGAATTTTGCTCCAAGTACATGAGCAAATTTCACAGGGGCCTGTCAGGCCACTCACACTGGCGGGCCCCACATTTTCATTTTCATAGGAAGGACTAGCTGGTTTTCGCACATCTGCAGAAGGAATGACAAGTTTGGGTTTAGACTTGATTTTGTTTTGAGAAGAATCTTCATTTTTATAGGAAGTACTAGCTGGTTTCCGCATGTCTACAGAAGGAATGAAAAGTTGTGGTTTACTCTTGGTTTGGTTTTGAGAAGAATCTTCATTTTTATAGGAAGGATTAGCTGGTTTTTGCGTGACTTTCAAATAATATCCAGGCGATTTTGAGGTTTCCTCGTCTAAATGTGGTATAGATTGAGACTCGTCGCGAGAAGAACCTTTGCTGACCCGAATAGGACTTGCAGATCCTCCTTCAACTTTTACCTCTTTCATACCGTTCCCGAAAGAAGTTTTTGAAGCCATTAGTTTACCCCTCCCTCGAAGACGAGCCAATTTGATTTGCGTCTCTTCCAACCTTGTTTCTGCTTCATCAAGCTGCGGACCGAATACAAATTAACATTCATCCATATTTTCCCACAACGATACAAAAACAGTTTACACCAAAGCGTTAAATTCATATTCATTTAACAGTAAAATGGATGCAACTATTATGCAGTTCACCGAAATGCATGGTGTCAAGTACATGTAAAATTTTTAGAATTTTGCTCCAAGTACAGGAGCAAATTTCACAGGGGCCTGTCAGGCCACTCACACTGGCGGGCCCCACATGTTTTAAAAAAAAAGAAAAAAAAAATACACCCCCATGTACAGTGAAGGGCCTTGCAGTGAACCACCCCCTCCTGTACGTGTAGCATCATTGATTGACAAAAACTTAAATTAAAGGACTTTGCTATAGGGAAATCTCCCTGTACAATTCACAGCAGTGTTGGTAGCACTGCATTGGCTCCCAATACTGCATTGTTTGGGCAATGTCCAATGTAATGCTGTCAACATTGCATCTGTATTTATCGTGTACACAATTTCCATGTATGAAAGGAATAACCCTAAATTAAATACCAACAAATTCATTTAGATAAGCAATTTTAAATTTTAATATATATACTTTTATTAAAAAACTAAAAATATTATATCTCAATAGTTTTTTTAGCTCATGTTTGGTACACATTAAAATTTTCATTTTCATTCTTCTCCTTATTTTCAACTACACATTCTTCATCAATATACTATTCCAGAATACATTCTTCCAAAATACTGTGTCTTAAATATACCCTAAAAATCTCTAATATTTAATATTACGACATGTAGAAGTTATTAAATTAAGAACCCTGCTTTATGCCCTGGCTCAATGACCGGGGCATAAACAGAGGGGACGCCAACAGTCCAACTGTTTATGCCTCGGTCATTGAGCCGGGGCATAAAGTTTTATCCTTAAATTAAAGCAACCAATGCATAAAAGTTTAGCTACGAATGAATCACCAGTTAAGTTTTTTTTTTTTTTTTAAACAGAATGGGAGGAAACTATGAATAGGACCTTTTTCTTCTCGATGGTACAAG